>VDFB02369944.1:0-89140 GCA_007258455.2 Sequoia sempervirens | reverse complement strand
GATGAAATTGGTTTGCAGATGCCAAGGACATTAGGAGAATGCTTTTAGTTGGCCATTAGAGTAGAAGAAAAGGTGAAAAGGAAGAAAGAGAGGTCAAGAAATGGTGGAAGAGGGGGTAGTTCAAATAAAGGTAGAGGTAATAGAGAACAAGGGCAAGGCAACAATGATAAAAGCAGCAATGACAAAGGAAAAGAGGTGTTTTCAGATCAAAGAGGAGGATACACTCAAAGAGGAGGAGGTAGATTTGGACAAGGTAGAGGCACATTCACAGGAAGGTGTTACAATTGCAATGAGCTAGGGCATCCCTCTTTCAAGTGTCCTAAATGGGAACAGTCAGATAAGGGAAGAGATAGGAGGGCCAATTTGGCACAAGAAGACGAAGACAAAAAGGAGGAACCAAAGATATTTATGGCATACCCTATAATTGATGGTGAGTTCCTTATGGTAAAGCAAGGGGAAGGACTTCATCAAGAGCCAAAGGTAACCATTTTCAAGACAAATTGTTTAAGCCATGGTAAATTATGTAGGTTTCTCATAGATTCAAGATCACATAGCAATTTGGTTTCATCTGATATGGTAGCCAAGTTAGGAATTGAAACATATGATCATCCTACTCCCTACAAGGCCACTTGGGTAACTCAATTGCAACATGCAGAGATTAGTAAGAGGGCTTATGTGTATTTTTCAATTGGAGCATATCAGGACATGGTGCTTTGTGATTTCATTCCAATGACTTATGGAAATATCATTTTAGGGAGACCATGGTAGTATGTTAGGAGGAAAATGCATGATGGATACAATAATACATATTTGGTACACAAGGGAGGTAATAGGTATAAGTTGAGGCCTTTTCCTTTGGAGCAATTAAAAGAAAACTTTGTGATATGTTTTGAGGAGAATTTGCAGCTGGATATGCATGGTAAGATAGGGGAAGATACTAGTTGGGTGAAAGATAACAAGTTGTAGAAGAGATATGAGTCATACAGTCCTAAAAATTGTAACATTTGGGACTTGGGAAATATCAAGGTTGGGGGTATTGAGTGCCCTATTGTTGAGGGTAATAGAGATTGTGTTCCCCTACAAAGAAATCAATGGAATAAAGGCAAGAACATGGCACAAGTACAGACTAAGATCAAACATCAAGGAGGAAAAATAAATCATCGATTTGGTTCTAACATGATGTGTGACATGAGTGTAGGTTGGTAGAAAAGAAAGAAGGTGACTTTAGGAGATTTCATAATTTGTAATTAGAAGGTGCAAACATCCAGGAACAAGGAGCAATGTGGTGGCAACAAGTTGGATAACTCTTGGTGCAAGAGGTTTTTTTTTCTTGGGGAGTATGGTGTAGAGGCACCCAAGCTCCTTAAAGGTCACTTGAAGAGTCAGGAGGATGCAGGGGTCATGAAGACCTATCAAACATCTCAAAGCATCAATTATGCCATTTTGGAACCTATAATGGCATTTGGACATTTGAAATAATGTAATATAAGGTTCAAAAGTCATGAGGGTCTTGATAAGGACCATATGACCAAAATGCATTGTAAGTGGGCCAATAGTGTCCTAGGAGTCTAGATAGGTATATAATGTTTTAATTATGTCAAATAAGGTTGAATAGTAAAGATGCAATAGTTTTTAGTTAGTAGAAGTTAATAAATTAGAAGTTGGAAATTCAAATTTTGAAATCCAATGGCTAGTTTTAGTTTGGGCAGGTAGGTAGTTTTTAGGTGTTTAAACAATAATAATGTAATCAAACCAACCCTAATCAGTTGGGACAGTTTGGGGATGAGTTTACAAACTTAGAGAAGTCATTTGTACGGCAAGGTGGTTGATATTGCAGAGGTTGTACGGACTGCTATAGGAAAACCAATAAAACTTCTGATTTTTATTGATGATATGTTCAATTGGATGACTTAGAGACTTGTATTTACATGTTTTAAACCTTTTGTATGTCCTGATAAGCAATAATCACTAGTTTCTTGTATAATATAACTGACTGTCTAAATAAAGTTTTGATTTTCACTAATTTTTGGGAGTTTTCATGAATGACTGATCCATTTCATGGAAGATTGTGACTGAAACCTATGAAATGGATCACATCTAACATGTATTATACATAACTAATAGGATAATGTGAAGGAAGGGAGGATTCTAGGGTGTACACCATAATATGACAAGGAAAGGTGCATGGGAATGGTGCCTAAGGTATAGCAGTAGGAGCTCTACCTGAACAAGGGGTATATTTATGAGTTGGAATTGATAAAACATGTTGAGTTATTGGTGAAAAGTAAAAGAACCGGTTCTGGAAGTGATTGGAAGGATAGTATCCAAAAAGCCCTAGTTTTAGGGGATTTAATTGAGGGTTTTGTGATTATGGGTCTTAAAGGCATCATAGGAGTCTAAGACATTGAAAATTCTCAGTTTGGAAACAATTCAAGACACTGTAGAAAGTCTCATGGTCATGGGACAAGATTTGAGTAGGGTTGCTTTGAGAAAAAAGGGCTAATTAGGCCTTAATTATGTGGAAACAACAGATTTTGGAGAGATTGATCCAAAACAATAGCCATCAGGGTTTGATTATGTTATGTAGCATCAAAAAATACATTTGAATCAGTCATTAGTTTGGGGAGTCATTTGGGAAATTTGTGAGAAAATTCCAAAAAATAGTCTCTGGAGACCTAGTTGGGCTAGAAGCCTAGTCAAGGTGGATAAGTGGGTTTGTGTCTGAGACAGAGATTTGGGGCTTTGTAACCATTCAAGACAAGTGTAATTGTGTTCCTTAAGATCATTCCAAGGGTTTGGGTCCATAAGGGAAGGATATAAGTCATAAGTGAACCTTTGAAGCCTTATCTCCATAAGGGTGCCTAGAAGAAGGTTTAAGAGTGCATCACTGTAGTTCCTAAAATTTTGTGTTTTTTCCTAAAAGTCCCATTCCTCAAAGATCAAATTAGATGCCAATATCTTCAACAAAAACTCAAATTGTTTAATTTTATGTCTATTTTTCACTTCACAAATATCCTAATTTGGCATCATGTATCTCTTCAAATAGATGCCCTAGTTAGGAATCTTGTACCTCCATAGTTGGATGTCCTCATGTTGGATCCTTTGCCCCCTTGTCAAAACATGTTCCTCACTATAACTAGGCATAGAAATTTCATTTATCTTTCTACTAGCTTTTAATTTAAATTTCAATGTTTTACAAAAGGAATGTTAAAAATTTACACATTTAAGTGTAATTCATCTAATGTCATCTTGTTTTAAACTTCACAACTTTTGTGAACCCTCTTCATACCCGCCTATGCCAAATTGGGAGCCTTGGAACAAGCTATGGACATCCATCAAAGCATTAAGGATAGAGGAATTTTGTCAGATATTGTAGTTGCAACTACTCTTATAGACATGTATGCTAAATGTGGGATCATAGACAAGGCACTTGAAGTGTTCGACAAAATGCCTCAAAGAAATGTGGTCTCATGGACTGCAATAATTGTAGGATATACACAAATTAGATCTGTTGAAAAGGCTTTAGAAATTTTCAAGAAAATGCAATTTGTAGGTTTAAAGCCAGACTTTGCAACCTTTGCTAGCATCCTCTCTGCCTGTTCCAAAATGGAAGCTTTGGAATAGGGTATGGACATCCATCAAAGCATAATAGAAGGGGGATTTTCATCTAATATTATAGTTGCAAATGCTTTGGTTGACATGTATGAAAAATGTGGAAGCATAGAGAAAGCATGCAAAGTTTTTGATAGAATTCCTCGAAGAGATATCATCTCTTGGACTGCAATTATTGTTGGATATGCACAAAATGGATTTGTTGAAAATGCTTTAGAAACTTTCAAACAAATGCAATTGGTAGGTATAAAGCCAAATTCCACAACCTTTTCCAACATCTTTCCTTCCTGTGCCAAAATGGGGGCTTTGGAATAGGGTATGAACATCCATCAAACCATAAAGAATAGAGAAATTTTGTCAGATGTTGTAGTTGCAACTGCCCTAGTAGACATGTATGAAAAATGTGGAAGCATAGAAAAGGCATGTGAACTATTTTAAATAATTCCAAAAAGAGATAACATCTCATGGAATACGATGATTGTGGGATATGCAAAAATGGATTTGCTGAAAAGGATTTAGAAACTTTCAAGCAAATGCAATGAGTAGGTCTGAAGCCAAATTCCACAACCTATGTCAACATCCTCCTTTCCTATGCCAAAATGGGAGCTTTGGAGTAGGGTATGAACATGATGCAAGGGATAATGGTCTTCACCTTAACAACACAATCCAAGTTAGATAAATCATTAATCAAGGCCACAAAACTTAGACTCAACAACTTTCCACTATAACCCTGCCTTCAACCTAGTAGGTTTGCAAATCTATTTTTGCCAACTTTTGTCACAAATTTTCTTAAAAACTATAGGGACTCTTGATAGTTTTGAATACCCCTTTGGGCCAACTTTAACATGTGCCAAAATCAACTAGGGTTTCTTTGGAGGAAAACACCCCAAAGCTTGATTCCACGTTGTCCCTAAAGACCAATTAGGTCTATTTTGCAAAGCAAGACCTCTCAAATCTCACAAGCAATTTTCAAAACCCACTCAAATCTTCTAGACTGACAATAAAAAGACATATTCATTGGGTTTTAAGTCTCCAATTCCTTTGTATAATGTTGAACCAAAAAACCCTTAATTTCCTTCAATTTAGCTAGGGTTTATTCAAACTCTGGGTTCCAAAAATCATATAACCTTGAGAATGCCACCAACATACAAGCTAGGGTTTATTCTAATTATTGGTGAAAAGAGTCCTTGTGGCATGTACTTTCATGTTTTGAAGTTTCAGACCATAAGGTGAAGGCTAGTATGTGAGAGGTGAAAGTTTAGGACTGAAAATCTGTGTACAGTCTAGAAAATAGAGTTTCAAGGTGGTTATCATCTAGGGTTGGTTCAAATACTTGGGAAGAAGGAATTTTGATGGTTAAATAAGCATATTCAGGTCCAAAAAAATATGTTTGAAGGTTTGGTAAAGAGTTTTCAAGATTAGATCTTGTAGAATCAGAATCCCTGGTGCTTGACTGGCCTAATTAGGCCTAAATTCTAGTGGGGACAATCATTTTTGGAGTTTATTTTCCTAAGAAACCCATGTTGGTTTTCATATATGTTTTAGAACCCCTTTAGTGGAATCCATAAAACTGATCATAGTCTAAAAAGGAGTACTACACTTTGAGATATCTCTGATAGTTCCATAAGGCATGGCTACAAGGAATGTAAGCAGTCAATGAAAGAATGTTAGCCAAAGCAAGAAACCTATGTTCCTAGAGTATAAGGTGAGTTTATTCATGTTATTTCAAGCCTAGTAAAGTTGTCCCAAGTGTTAAATTAGTTATTTGTAGCATGGAAAGCATATTTGGGTTTTGTGGCTTATGAGTGCCATAGTTGCACATTGAGGATAGGTTGAGAGAATAAGTCATCAATTGATCTGGAGGTTGAGTGTTTTGGAGCCTCTAGTGAGTTTGAAGAAGATAATTTGACTTGTTTGGTTCAGAAGGAGTGAAAGCTCAGATTTTTGCCTTTGTAGAAGTCATTGTTTTAAGTAGTTTTCTTATGAACTTGAAGGAATAGAAGGGATTGAGTCCCTGATTGTAAAATTTGTAATCATGTGAGTGATGGTTTCTTCCTTTGCATTGCATCAAGTAAGTAGTATTGCATTATACCTAAATTTTATCATTATGTGTGCATGGTTGACCTTCTTTCTCGTGCTGGCTATCTCAAGGACACTCTAAACAATATCATTAAGATGCCAGTTAAACCTATGGTGGTTGTGTGGATTTGTTTTCTTGTTGCTTGTAGGTTACATATGAATATAGGCTTAGGAGAATTTAAAGCCACACTACTCTTCAATTTGGATCCTAAAAATGCGGCGACTTAAACATTAATCAACATTGAAAGTGCAAATCAACTTGCCCCAAATATTAGTGATTACCACCGATTGGTGGATGGCTAGAAAGTGTTGAGTGGTTTTATTCACTGAAGTGCAAACATCGCTAAAATCCACTAGTTCATGCCATGTGGACATATCATATGCACCTAGCCTCCTACTTTCCATCAATGGCCACAATTTGTTCCTCTTAAGATTGAAACCTTCAATAGGTAGTTGAGGAGATTGGTAGCTCGATCTAATAATATGCTACAATACACTAGATTGTGCCAAGTAGCCACCATTTCCAAATAGGGACCCTAAAACAGAATTGTTGCACCTCTATCCCAATAAGGATCATACACCTCAACATTCCTTTGAAAAAGGCTCCATGTTTGAGATGCCCATGCTAACAATAGAGACCTTTTTGGCATATCAATATATGGATGGCCACAGTATGATTCCAATAGAGAAGGAATAATATTAACAGGTCACAATGAGCTGCAATATTATCTATCCCTTACAAATCAACAATTACCAATTGAGAGCCAGTTTATCTCAAAATTAGTAGATCATTTAAATGCAAAAATTGTCCTAGGTACACTTCAAAATGCAAGGGAGGCATGTACATGGTTGGGATACACTTATCTTTACATTCGCATGCTACAAAACCTAGTTCTATATGGTATATTTGCTAATGCTTTACAGAAAGATGATACCTTAGAAGAGAGAAGGGTAGACTTGGTAAGAATAGCTATGATTTTCAATTTAGTACATAGTAATTTTACTATGGTATTGTTAGACAAGTATGACACTTGCATTTTACTTTAATGGTACTTGTTAGTGCTTCTAATAATTGAACTCTTTATGTTAACAGATACATTCAACTGCAACTATCTTGGATAAAATTAATTTGGTGAAATATGATTGGAAAAGTGGATATTTCAAGGTTAATGATCTAGGACAGATAGCCAGTTATTACTATAACACTCATGGGACAATGGCTACTTATAATGAGCACTTGAAGTGAACAATGGGTGATATTGAATTGTGTCAATTTTTTTCATTAATTGAAGAATTTAAATATGTGACAATAAGAGAAGAAGAGAAGATGGAACTTGCAAAGCTCTTAGACCGTGTTCCTATTCCAGTGAAGGAGAGTTTGGAGGAGCCAAGTGCCAAGATCAATGTTTTTCTCTAGGCTTACATTTCATAGCTTAAGCTTGAAGGTCTCTCCCTCACATCTGATATGGTGTTTATTACTCAGGTATGTATTTATATTGAAAACCTATGTATCACAAATCATAACCATTTTATCAATTTATAAGTGGGTGACTTGAATTTTGTATCCTTTGTAATGCAAATGATAACCATTTTCTTCCTTTTTATAAGTGGGTGACCTAAGAATTTTGTGTTGTCCACAAAAATCTAAATTTAGCCTTGAGGATGTTGTGCATGTCTACCCTCTTGCTTCTATTTCTAACCATACAACCCATCCTTAAGTCCTATCTTCTCCAACTCATTCACCTTTGATAGATAGAAGGAATTTACAATTTGTTGTGGAAGTTGTTGGATGATGCATGCTATGTAGTTCTAAATACATTATTTTTCTTTGGTTATGTGTTGTAGAGTGTAGGTCGCCTCCTTAGAGAAAATTTTGAGATTTTTCTAAAAAGAGGATGGGCTCAGTTAACAGAGAAGACACTTAACCTATGCAAGATGGTTGGAAAGTGCATGTGGAGTGTTCAAACTCCACGTCGGAAATTTAAAGGCATTCCAAATGACATATTGACCAAAATTGAGAAGAAAGATTTAGCTTGGGATCAGTATTATGATCTTTCAGCCCAGGAGATTGGAGAGCTCATTCATTTTCCAAAGATGGGAAAAACCATTCATAGATTTGTGACAAATTGATAAAAAAGGATTGTAAATACCTGGGTTTGAATAGGATTGAAGTGCCTGAACTACTGATACAAAGCTTCATATGAAGGATTTATTAATGCAAGGGAGGCATGCACATGGCTGGGATACACTTATCTTTACATTCGCATGCTATGAAACCCATTTCTATATGGTTTATCTGTTGATGCTTTACAAAAAGACAATACCTTAGAAGAGAGAAGGGAAAACTTGGTAAGCATAGTTGTGATTTTCAATTTAGTACATAGTAATTTTACTATGGTATTGTTAGCCAAGTATGAATGAAAAATGCAATTTTTTAAATACTTTTTGATTTCTAAATCTGGCCAAGTACACGATTTCTTGTGAGTCTTAGTGACTTCGGTTGACTTTTTCCTAAAAAATTACATGTTTTAAGTTTTAACCAAAAATCAACGACAAGTTTTCGAAGCGATTACTTTCCATCCAATTTTCTTAGCGAGTACTCACAAGTTCTTTAAACTATGCTTTAACACATTTTGTGTTTCTGCAGTGCATCATTATGTAATACCATTTTTAAAGATTCAGCCATGTGTTAATGTTTGAGTAGTCAAGTCTCAGGACACCTTTCACAACTAGTAACCAAGAACCCATCTCTCATGAATTTGAATGGTCTGCTTGGCACTTATTTCATCTATGTAATGTTCACAACTTCATAGGGATGAAGCACCAAGACTTACCAAGAGATCACCCATCCCAGTATTATTCCAACTCAAACACATTTAATTATGGAGTCTCTCCTACAATCAAGCCCACTTAGATTGCTATCCTATTTCAAAACCTTAAGCTAGTATTGTGCTTTATGAACCATAAATTGTGGGGATCCTTAGCTCTTTCATTTTTATGCATTTTTAGGAAACTTCTATATCAAATATTTCAACACAATGACTCTGACTTTTGGAATGCAATGTGACATTCAGTAAATAGGAAAGGATGATTTCAAGAAGAAAGAAGCACAACATTTGATAAACTCCACGGGAAAAAGGTAACTTGAATGTTTATACTTTATTAATCTATCCAACATAGAAATGGTCTGGTGTTGAAGATTATTGATTATCTAAGAAAACATATCTTCCATGCAACTTTCACAATATGTAAAATCATATACAAGAAAGCTTCCAATTTTAAAGATATTTTCAATCAACATCATTCAACAGTCAGCCTGTAATGTCTTATAGTTAATCAAACAAAAAGTTCCAATTTGCATCTATGAAACTTATTGTGCTTCAATCGTTCATTGAACTATGCTCTGCAGAAAAAAGAACCATATATCTAAATCCAAAATCTTTACCATAGAAGTCCCTCATAATCAAATTAGCAACTAGAAAAGGAACAAAATATTGTTTATGTAACGTGAAAACTAAAACTTGAACTCCTAGAAACAATCAATCTAATACCCTTCATAAGAACAATAATAGTCTTGTTGATGAACAAAATCTACTAGAACCTTTTAAGATCATTGTAGAATAATTCAATTATCTACTAGGAAAATATTAAATATTTTGAAGCTTGTTATTTATAGAGTGAGAAATTTTTTATATTCCTGCAAGGGGGGTCCAAGATTACATCTCAGCAGCTTACTAATCAGATTGCATAGAAATTTTTAATTTTTAAAGGATGATTTTTTTTTACAAGTAAATAATAGTGGTAGAATATTTACAACTCAAAAAAAAGTATAGAATATATGTATTACAGGTTGGCATTGAAGATTAAAAATGAATGTATATGAATATATGTTTATTTTGGCAAATAATTTTATCTAACTTTTAAATTTAAATGAAAATTTGGTTATGAACATATTAGAGAATTTACAAAAGATCCCCATATTTGGGAATTTTTTTGAAATATGGTTTAAACCTAAAAATTACCTTTATGTTTCTCTTTTGTTTACCAGCACTTAGTGGGGCTCCCAAGTTCAAATCCCATCTGCAAAGAATGTCCATGACAAGTGATACATACTGCTTGTTGGATAACAACCAATTCCTACAACCTGGAGATTACACTAATCCTAAGAGGAACCCCCTCAAAGGCACGATAGGTCAAAACACTAAAAAACCAAAACTCTCACATGTGTACACCCAATAAAAGGATCTACCTAACAAGTAAGCTTGAAACATGGAGTAATATTCATAAGGAAAAAAATCATCTTGGTCATTTTATTATATGACTTGGAACCTCAAAGGTTCAAGCATCATAGTTGTTGAAAAGCAGACCACAGGCTAAAGAACATTTTTTCTTCACAATTAAAACTAATTCCTTGAAGTTGAATAAAATTATCACATCATAGATAAAAGCACAATATGTCTTTGAAATTAAAGATAGCTCCTGAACCTAAATAAAATGAGTTCCATTATAAAATCAAATGGACTGTGAAGGGGGATCCAAGTTCAAAGTGCAAAAAGCATGATTGTCATGATAAAGAGTTGAAATTCTATAAAATGGGGCATCCCATGTAAACCCTAGGAAACTGACATTGGGTGCAAGTATGTGGAGAAGTTGATGATAGGGTTAACAAACTAGAGCCCACGGTCCAAAGATTATATCAAAAAGGGAATTTACCACATCTACCAAACAAAGCATATTGAAATAGATTACCACACAAAATGTAACTTAAACCAAACCAGTGGCACTCTAAAAATGGAAATGAAGACAAGGAAGCTCAATGGAATAAATATCCCATTAGTGAACCAAAGGAAAATCTTGTTAAAGAAGGGATAAAAATGAGTAACAAAGAAACCTTGCTATTCTCCCCATGCAGATTATGTAGGTCAAACCTTTCATTTAATGTCAAAGGCCTACTTGAATTAAAAGGAAAGAGGGGTCTATTACCCCACTTGTTTTTGAAATACTGAAGATTCCAAGTTTCTAGTCTATCAAGAAAATCAAGTATCTGAAGTACTAGAGATTCCAATTTTCTAGTCTATTGGGAAAACGAAGTATCCATGTCCTTTTATTCATTTGAAACCAAATCAATTGATGATAAAAGCTCAGTAATTTGATATATGACAAGGAATGCACCATGCTAGTTTCAAACCGTGATTTTTTTCTCATGATCATATTCTACTAAGTTATTGGTCGTAGGTGGTCTCTACTTAATTTAACAAAAGCTATAATTTTAAAAATAGAACCCAAAAGTGTTAAATAAAGAAATTGCACAGTGCACTACCGATGAATTTAGCCTAGTCTACAATGTCCTAATTAAAACCCAAAATATGGTGAGGAAGGATTGAACTTTTGAAGAATTTACCCTAAACTACATTTTTTTCTAAGTAGATCCTAAAGGTGCCAAAAAGGAGTTGAAGTAGTGATGAGTTTAGGCTATAGAGAAATATTTGAAGAACTACCTAAATGTTTCAAATACACTAGGGAAGAATTTAACCTAGACTACAACTCTAAAAGTAGAACAAAAAAGTGGTTACAATTAAATGTATTCCTGAATTCGACCAGATAATCTTACACTAGAAATTTTACTATTAGAGACAACCAAAACAAAATTCCACAGAACATTATTAGGATTGTGAATCATTGCAAATTATAATGTGGGTCTATGTTATTCCATCTTCACCTTCCAAGCATTGCATAAAAGTCCATTTATTGATATGAAGGTGCCAAATGAACACTTAGTAAACTGACCTATAAATTAAACCACAATTTTCCCAAGCTTTTCTCAATGGTAAATGGGATGTAAATTTGAGAGTTAAGGCTTACTGGGTCTATCTGGTTCTACAAAAATTGAAGTAATGAGCCCTAGAAAAGATAATATCATCATGTGCTTCTTGTTTGTTTCTAAGACAATGCAAAAAATGGTGTTTACCGAGAGATGGGGAAAATAAACCACATTTTGTCTAAAATGCAACAATTTAAACAATAATTACCTACTAAACGCTTGCCTCGAAAAGTGGTTTGTCTCTCTGAACAGACCCATCCTCAACACGTTCTCCACGCTTCTCCTTAGCTTCCTCCAACTGACCCTCATCAAAATCTTATTTTCAGGTTGTATCTCGCCAAATTGGAGAAGTGAAAGGTCAATACCAATGAGGAAGAGTTTGGAGGAGAGGGAAACCAATAGTGGTGGGAAAGTGCAAAAAACTATGAAAAACATCCCAAAAATTCATTTAATCATCTTGCATTGATATGGACACAATTTTATTAGTTAATTTCTATGAATAATTTTTTTTTAAAATATTGATGGAATGTCATAATTTTTAGATTTTAGTCTATGGTATAATTTAATAGTTTCACTTTAATATATGTAAATATTTTTTATGAATAATATATTTTTTTAAATATTGATGGGGTGTCATAATTTTTAGATTTTAGTCTATGGTATAATTTAATAGTTTGAATTTAGTATATGTATAGTTTCGCTTTAATATATGTAAATAATTTTTATGAATAATTTTTAAAAAAAATATTGATGGGGTGTCATAATTTTTAGATTTTAGTCTATGGTATAATTTAATAGTTTCAATTTAGTATCTATAAATGAAACGAGTGGTATTAATAGCATATGTAGTTGAATAATACAATTCTATGTCTTTATATGTGGCAAATGGTTTGAAGCAATGGTAAATGAATTAGAATTTTCAAGAAGCAACTCTTCTAAAATAACAAATGTAATGTGTTTCGCATTCATTCATAGAAGCTTCAAATTTAATGCACTTCTAGCCAATGCTAAGTGGCAATGGTAGTAATATATACCTGGGAAATTTATTTTTTATTTATATATGTGTTCATTTAAATTATGTATGTTAATATGTTAGAGAGTATGTGTTGAAGTTAGAGCTCCCTAACATAATGAGTAATAAAAGTTAAAGAATGTAAATGTTAAAATTGTTTATAAAATATGTGAAGGCCTTAAGACTGCACCGAGGCAATGCCTTCCACAATAGATATTTTTGGTGCACCAAGGAACCTAGGTGGTCAAATGGCCTACTTAGGTAGAGGTCCCATGAGGGGGGCTTGAGCTCTATCAATTATGATCAAATTCAAAAGAAAAAAGAATAGAGGAGTAATAGTCATTTATTTAGTCATTTAGTTGTGATTTTACCCAATTACCAAATTAGTCACTTATAAATGACTAAATTAGTCATTTATTTTTAAAATACTACTAGTGTTAGTCACGTGACTAAATTTTTTAGCCATGTGACTAAAATTTTTAGTCACGTAGTCATTTATTTTCCAAATTCTACTAGTGTTGCAATGGAGATTAACATCCCTTTTTTCCCATCCCTCTTCCAATTCTTTTAAATCATAGATTTTTTCCCTTGTTTCCTCCTTGGATTCTTTGGCTAACTCTAGGAGATCATTTCCTTCTTTGATTAAGGATTTTATATCCTCCTTAAAATTGTTATCAATCAAATCCAAAACCTTTGACATCTTTACATCTAGATCAGCCTTCAATCCTTTCTCCTCCTTTAGGCCTTTATTATTTTCCTCATCACTACACATCTCCTCCATTTCTCAAGCTTGATCTTTTCCCCCTCCATACTTTGGGTTCTAATCTATTGCATCCTCCAAAGGATAATCATTTTTTTCTTCACCATTTTGTTGAGCCTCTTTAACATTCCACCTCCACTCAACTTGTTGTGCTTGTTTCCTTCGTCCCAAAACTCGCACCATCCTACCAATAAGGTTTGGGTCAAATAGTAAGCTCTACCTCCACTTTCCCCATTCCATAATTATTTCCAACTCTCGTCAATGAGAACTATTAGGATTATTCTCCATACAAATTATAATACAAGAATCTATACTATTGGGGTTTAACCATTCCTCGGATTAGATGTATTAACCCAATTGATTCCCAATGTCCTCCAAAGCTTTAGACTCCCCATATTCCAATGAAAGATTTGGGAGTTTGATCTAGTCTTGTAGCCTCTCCATATTATGCCTATTCAGATCAAAATTGGTTTCCCATTTTCTGATGTAAACGTTGTACCCATCCATAAACCATAGCCCGCCCATAATTTATTATTTTACCTTATGGAATGGGAAAATTACAACAAAGTATTCATTATCCAATGGATTTATTTGTAGATCTTCACCCAACACTCTAACCACCATTTCTATAATCATTTCCAATTTAATTCTCTCTCATACCATTTGACCAATAAACCATAATTTTCTAGGTGATGCATTATCAATCTCATTATGTTTGATCGGATCACTTTTTCTTTACTATCTTCCAACCTTGTGAATTCATTATTTCTCCTCAGTCACTTGTTGCTCCAATTTTTCATAGGGCACTTACCATTCTTACCAAACCCTCCATTATTTTGAAAAACATTTACATTCATTTTCCTAGCTTTTCTCATGGGGTAAGCATTTGAACCTGTAGCAAATGGAGGCACTGATCGTGGATCCATGAATTTCTACTTACATTTCCAATTATCATATGCCCTAGTAGAGGGTGGTCGCCACTATTTTTTTTCATATCAAGGATTTCCATTTCGATTGTAGAAATCTCTTGCATTACCTTGTCTCTATTCATCCCAAGCACCCCACTGTTACACCCCATGTGTTATTACCTATTTACTATTACCTAGTCTGGTTAAAATGCTTTAATTATGAATGTGTTTTGTATATCAATATTAATAGAAATATTATGAAGGAATTTTTAATTCAATTTGATGTTTTATAATGATTATGAAGATGAAATATATGATGCATATGAATGTATTGTTATTGGTTAACTACTGTTGTAATGTACTAAGATGAATACAGGAATAGATTCAAACCTCCAGAAGAGAGGGGAAGTTTCATTCTAGAGAGGAAATTGGTCTAGTAACCTTGAATGAGCCTAATCAAGCATACACAGACTCACACCCTAGTTGGTCTATGTTGAGTCGAGTTAGTTCAGGGAAATGGTAAGTGATTTTTTAGTTTTGGTTTGCAAATGTTTTGTATTGTTTTATGGTTTCAATATTTGAATGATCTTGATTGGAAAATGGTATTAAGTATTTAATTCAAGTGAAATTCCTTCCTTGCATGTTCCTATTTATTTATTAATCATAAACGTATATACATAAAATGCATATATGTATATATGTATGTGTCTATGATAAACTCATACATATGAGTAAAGACGTGCATGAGTATATGTAGGTAGACGTATCTACACATGCTCCTGAATGGATTACATATGCATGGGAATATCAATTGGACGAATGTGACATATATATACACTTTATGTATATATGTTAATCGATGAAAATGAGAATATATGTGTTTATGTCAGGATATTAAAATAATGATATATATACATAATAATATTAATGCATATTTATATGTTGAATTAACAAAACAACTAAGAGGCCAGTGAATCAGTTGTAGCAAATTAAAACATCAAAACCCTCAATAGTAATCAAATCGGCATGCATTTATTAAACCCTTATTCTGTTAAAGTGATTAATCATGAAATGCAAACAAAAAAAATAAAATAGCAACACTATACACAAGAGAACACTATATTTATGTGGAAAACCCAATGAGGGAAAAAATCTAGTAAGGATTAGCTCACAATATAAGTAATTGAAAAATTGGTACAAAGGCTCATTGCTTGAATAGGGCACACTTTCCAGAAAGGCTCACAGCTAGGGATCACTGCTAAAGAAATAAATAAAGAAGATAGAAGAGAAATTTTACACAGAGAAACAAATCTCAATACAATAGAGAATCCACCACAAATGCTCCAACACTTTTGCATCCTTGTTTGAAATATTGTATAGACACCTTCAGCTCACTGCATTCAGAATTCCAACACTTTCAAGTTCTCACGAATCTGCTCAAACTCACACTCTACTCTTTAGAAATTTGCATTAGTTGGATCAAACACATTTTTATTTCTACCTTTTCTATCTTAACAACCTTCAACATCTCCACTCATACTTATACCATCCTCAACCTTGAAAAATTTCTCCAAGATTAGCAATACATGCTTCACACTTTGTAATTTCAAATTAGGTTGGAACTAAGTGTTCTCGTGGTAGATAGGAATGAAAGTGGACCAAAACAACACTTAATTAGGACCCAAATTAAATTTCACATGCCACACTATGCCTTCATCAATACTTGAACATCTTTGAATGTAGTGTAAACACTAGGTTGGATGTTACCCATGAAAACACATTAAACATTAAGTACACACTTCCTTAAATCAATCTGAAACTTCTAGAAAAAAAAATTCACTTGAACATGATCCAAGAACATCCTAAAAACCAGCAACTTCCTTTGCAACAAATCTCACCTAAAGATTATAATCATTATGTTTGTTTAGTCAACATTACTAGATACTGCAATACTCTCTAACTCAAAAGACCTTCTTTCAACATGTATAGCTATGAGTCCTTTTGACACAAACAAGATAAAAAAACCATTAAATCTCCTTTAGAACCACAAGTCCTAAAAAAAAATAATGGAGAAATGTGGAGTAAATACATTTCTCCTAGACACCTTTGTACAACACTACAAAACTAGTTCACATACTGGTGAACACAAATTCCTTTGATCAATGATCTGAAAGCCCAAATATTGGATATAGAAACCTTAAAAAACTCTAATCAGCATATCCAAACCACAAAATCAAACCTTCAACCTAGAAGAAATGTGAAGAAAAACCAAAACAAAACTAGAACACCTTTGCAACAACTTGTTTCCTCTTTATTCACAATTTTCTCAATATCCTCGACATCCTCATCATGCAACCAATTTCCTTAACATAGTTGACATTAGTGACAATACCAATATATAGACATCCTATTGACATTAATGGAAACACCTTCATACTTGCAACAATATCCCCCTTTGTCATTGATGGCAACACAAGATGTGAAAAATCATCAAAGACAATACACTAGCTCTGAATACACTTTCTTATGATTTCCTTTCTTTTCTCCCCCTGAGTAGATAAACCTTTTCACATGATACTTTCTCCCCCTTTGACATCAATGTAAAATGATAAGATTTTTTACATTAATCCCCCCTTTGACACTGAAGCAAGATATGTGCTCTGATACTCCCCCTTAGGAGTACACCTAACCAAATCAGTAACCTAATGACAACACATAACACTACCTACTCCCTCCAAGAGGTAGCCACCAACATTAGTCCAATAAAGATGTGAATCCATAGATCCACTAGACTGATGCATGTCCATATGCATCTAGTTTAAATAAGGAGGGGCAATAACCCCCAACTTCTCATGAAGATACTCACAAGTATCCTTAGGAAGAACCTTTATAAATATGTAAGCAATCTAATCCTTTGTAGGTACATATTCAAGTTTCACCTCATTTCCATAACCTTCTCTCTTAGAAAGAAATACCTAATTGATATATATGCTTTGTCCTTGAATGCATCACTAGATTCTTGAAATGTTATTTCTTGTATTATAAGATAAATATAGGATCATCATCTACTCTGCTCATCCAAAAAACCTATGTGCATGATGTTGAAATATACTGCCTCTGCATGGATAAAGAAACTGAATGCTTCTTACTTAACCATGATGCCAATCTACATCTAAGAAAGAATGCACCACCCTTGTACTTTTTTATCATCAACACAACCAACCCAATTTGCATCTATATAAGAACTTAATGTAAAATAGTATCCTTAGGATACCATAATCCAAATCAGAGTGCCTCTTAAATATCTAAATATCCTTTTCACTACTGCAATATGTGTTTCTTTAGGTTCTTCTTGAAATCTAGCCACAAGACAAACTACATGCATGATATTCAGTTTAGTATCAGTTAGATATAGAAATACACCAATCATAGATCTATATTTTCTCTGATCAGCCTTAGGTGAATCATCATCCTTTCTCAAACTACAACTAGTCACCATAGGAGTGCATACTAGTTTTGTTCATCTTCCATTCCAAACTTCTTCAACATCTCTTTGACATAATTAGACTGTGAAATGAAAACACCTTTATATATTTGATTGATTTGTAACCCAAGGAAGAAATTCATCTCCCCAAACATTGACATCTCAAACTCTTTTTGCATCTCTTCAATAAATTTCTTACACTTAGCTTCATTGTCTTCAAAGATAATATCATCCACATACAAAACCATTATCAATATTTTTTCTTTCTCAACTTTGAAGTAAAGATTAATATCTATGGTGCCTTTACTGAATCCTTGCTATATCAAATATTTGTCCAATCTTGCATACCAAGATTTGGGAGCTTGCTTCAATCGATATAATGCCTTTTTAAATCTACATACCATATCTAGTTGATCTGACAACTAAAATCCTTCTGGTTGTTCCATGTAAAGCTATTCTTCCAATTCACCATTAAGAAAATAAGACTTCACATCCATCTGATAAAATTTAAAGTCCTTGTATGCTACAAATACCAAAAACATTCTGATAGCTTCCATCCTAGCCACAAGGGAAAACATCTCCTCAAATTCCTTCCACTTGTGAGTAACCCTTACACACAAGTCTTTCCTTAATTCTCACCACTTCTCCATTCTCATTCAACTTTTTTTTGAATACCCACTTAGTTCCAATTATGTTCTTATTTTCTAGTCTAGGAACCAATTCCCAAGTCTGATTTTTCTCAATTTGCATAAGTTCTTCTTCCATTGCCTTCATCCAATGTTCATCTTTGCATGCCTCACTCACTATTTTAGGTTCAATTATAGAAATTAAACACATATTAACCTCAACTTCAAAAGCTCTACTTCTTGTTAATACTCATTTCCTCTTGTCTCTAATGATTTGTTCTTTGGAATTGTTATCAACTGAGTGTGCACCTTTGTTGAACTAGGTTCAACCACCCTCTAAAACATGGGAATGATCTCCAAAGTGTGGGCTCTGATAGTTGAGATCAAGTCTCTAATTGAAGAGTTGGTTCTCTTTGGGACAATCACCTAAAAACTACTTCTCGTTGTGAAAAGGGAGAGAAAGATAACGTGAAATGAAACCTATACTAATACGGTGATGCACCAAAAGGGTTCTTCAAACCTACACTGCTATTTTGGAACTTACAATATGACCAAAATGAAAAAGTTGCTTCAGCACAACTCAAGTTTCTATATGCTTACACATAAGTTTTTCATAGGAAAAATGAGGCATTTTTTCCAATTCTAAAAGGAAAAAAAGAAACTATCTCCACAATTAGAAGTTTCTAAAACCATTATCATAACCTATGACCTGCATACGACATACATATTTCTGTAATAAGTTGCTTAAAGAATGAGACATAGATTGAGGATTTATATCAAATCATAGAAAAAACATCTATCATTCATATTTGCACGCAAAAATAAAATTGGAGAAGGAAAAATACTTGTATTTATTGATCAAAAGAAGTGTTTACATAGCTATATAAGTTTGGAAATAAGAGTTAAATCTGCTACTCTAGCTAGGAATAAATTTAAAAATGTTATAATGCCAAGACTAGAGAGAAAAGAACTAATTGAAAATTTATTCTAAAGCCTTCTTATATGTTGTTCAATAGCTTACATGAGAATAGGAACATGTGTGAAAGAGAGAAGGATAAGTCTTTACTCTGGCTTACTGAGTCAAGCTCCTTTGGTCGTCCAAATTTGTAATTCCTACTTTGCAACCCATTAACAAGCTCCAATAAGGTGTTTTAGTGGTGAAAAAGTCATGCCATGATCTTATCTACCATTAAGGATCATAAAACAACTTCTATAAACTTGTAACTACTCCAAAATTGGGTCAAACTACCTCCTAGATATTTTCCAATTGTTGGACAACTCTTCAAACCACCCTAGATTTTGGTCAACAGCTGCACAACTCAAAAAAATCCTCCTAGATGCTTGGAAGCAAGCACAACTAATCATAAATGCATGGTAAGGAGTTGTAACTACTCATTCAACTCACCAAACTACCCTTTTAACTACACTTTTACCTTTTTCTCACTTTACTTGTAGTCCAATCTTGCTTCATTCTATGAACTTTTAATATTATAATGCTACAATACTACCATTAATCTCTTATAAGCACCCGTGACTAACTTTTCATGCTCATTAAATGTTGCTCACTATCTTTTATAAGCATTTGGGACTGTCACAGAACTGCATTTTAAGATATATTCTTATATTTTTCCATATTGTCATAACTCAGAATCCTCCTTTGATTGGCTCTGCTATCAATGATATATGTTCTATCATTGTTTTAATGTTATTAATTTTTTACCTAATTCTTATGACTATTCCATTGAATGTTTGTTGCTCCTTGTGCGACTTTTCCCAGTGAGAAATGACTACTATGTGACATGAGCTCTCAAAATCACTTAATTGGTTGACAAACCTTACTTATTGGATTGTAACTACCTTTACTTTTGATGAGTCCCAAAGGTTGAAATGGCCATCCTTTACTCTCACTATTCTTTTATTTCATGACTTTGAAGGTGTTGTTCATAGTGAGGGTTTAATGAAAATCCTTTGTCTTCTATGCTTACATGTCTTGATTTGTTGCTCCCTTTGTACTGTCAATGAACTGGTGAAAAATTCTCAAAAATTACGAACTCGGTTTGCACAAAATTTATTGGGTTTTTTCATTTTTTTGTTTTCCAATTTCTATCAAAAAATCATGAAAATATAGTTCATATTTTTCTAGATATGACTGAAGCACAAGCACTCCCTTGAATGTCTTCTTGAATAGGTTTACTACATCATGAAATGGCCTCAAAAAATCTAAGAGAGATCTGGTACTTTCAAACATTTGAATGTTGCTTGCTCAAATGCATCTTTATACTATACTTTTCAAAGAGTGCTTCCTTCATCACTATGTTGCTCTTTACACTGCTCATTCTTGTGACTGTCCATATGGTGTTCCATGTGACATCCACTATGTTTTTTACCTTTTGGAACATATAGCAGCTATTCATGCTATCTCTTGATGTTAGAAAATGCATCCATGTCTTAAGATTTAATACAATATTTAAAATCTTGAAACATTCTATCACAAAAAGCTGCACCATGATCACCATTCTCCTTAAAACATGCTCTAAAACCCTTTTTTATTTGTAGAGATGACTTTCCTTGCTATACTGTCATTCTTGTGACTAGATATTGACTCATGGGAGCTTTGAAGGGATAGTATTACAAAGGAGAAACTACAAAATCTTTGAGAATAACTCAGAATGATCAAACTATCATGAACATTAGTTACATAGATACCTTTTATACTATCAATACACCCTCTTACAACCAACATTTTCCATCAAAATATAAAGAAACAAAATTCCTCACTATGCAAACCCCTAAACTTATTTCTCTTGATGATAAAAGAAAGCTTCAAAGGGAGAGGTTGACCTGATTTCTTGGATTCCTTCTGAAAGCTTTGATGAATGACTAAGGCACATGCTAGGATGACCTCTTCAACTCATCTCATCCTTCCTAAAATTCTTCAACTAACTTCTCAATGCTGCAAATACCTCAAAAAACCTCCTCCTTTCATGGAAGCTCTGAAAGAGAAATAAATGCAGAAGTTAAAAGGATAAAACCCTTATTAGAGTTATTCCTCTTTTCCCTCCAAACTATAAAAATGTGCTTTTTCCTTGAATAAACATATCAATTAAATCAAGACTTGATCAAAATCTATCAAACGCAAGTAACAATGTGGAAAGGAAACACACCCCCTCTCAATAAAGTGATATTTAAAAAACAATGTGGACTTCCTTCTTCATAACTCACTTTTACTCCTTTGCAACTTAAATTATGACTCAAATAATAACTTTTACAAAAAACTTAAAATAAAATTAATACTAGTCTTTGAATAAAACTGTGGACTATACCAACACAACTCAGGAACTCAAGGACCCTCTAATCATTTTAATCCTAAAGGATAAAAATGATAACATGAATGATTAGTTTGCACATACTTAGGGGTTTTAGGGGTCTTCACCAGGTCTTTTTCCTCTTCATTTTGCACTTCTTTTTCTTCAATTTTTTCTTCTTCTTCTCTACAGTCAGGTTCATCTAACACATATCCATCAAATGTAATTAAATTCTACAAATTTTCATCAACCTTAACATTTTCACTTTCAACAATCTTTCTTAGCATTTTGTTGTAACATCTATAAGTTTTTCTTTTAGTAGAATATCCAAGGAAGATACCTTCATTAGGCCTTGCATCAAAAATTCCTAAGTTTTCCTCATCTCTCTTGATATAATATTTGCTTCCAAATACTCTAAAGTACTTGAAAATACGAATCCTTCCATACAATAACTCATAGGGAGTCTTTATGTTGTTAGCTTTTGCTTGAACTTAGTTAAGTATGTAAACAATAGTATGAATTTCTTCTCTCCATTAGACTTCTAGTAGATTTTCTTATTTCATCATAGTTCTAGCATCTTCTTGAATAGTCTAATTTTTTCTCTCAACAACTCCATTCTGCTAAGGAGTTCTAGTGGAAGACAAGTTCCTCTTTATTCCATGAACTTCACAAAACATGTTAAACTCATTCGAGGTGAATTCTCCACCTCTACCAGACCTCAAACATTTTATTTTCATATTCATTTCATTCTCAACCATACCTTTAAATACTTCGAATCTATCTGGTGCATCATATTTCTCTATAAGAAAAGTAACCCATGTCATTCTAGAATAATCATCAATCAAAAGCATGAAATACCTATCACCTTGAAGAATTCTCACCCTTGTAGTAAAAAAAAGATCTGTATGTATTAATTCTAGTAGTTTGGTAGCAAATTGTTCCTTTCCTTTGAAACCACTTCTTACTTGCTTTCCAAACTGACAATTCTTGCAAACAACATTGATAGGTTTTTTGATTCTTGGTAAATCTCTCACTGCATGAACTGAACTGACTCTCACCAAACTATCAAAAATCATGTGACACACCCTCTGGTGCCATAACCAACTATCATTAATCCGAGACATAAAGAAATGACCATCAAAATCCTTAAGATGATAGATATTTCCATCAGTCCTCTTACCAGCAGTAATCATAGTTTCAATCCCTTTTCTAATCTCACATCTTTAATCCTTAAACACAAGATTATATCCTTTTCTACACATTTTTCCAACACTCAAAATATTATTCCTTAAACCTTTAACATAGTAAACATCTTTAGTATTATGCTTGTCATCAAAACTGATTGAATCTATTCCACAAATCTTTGCTCCTGAATCATCTCCAAATTTAACTAATCCATCATACTTTTTAAGTTTAACAAACTTATTTTTGTCTCTGGTCATGTGATTAGAGCAGCCACTATCAATAACCCAATAATTTTTATCCTGTTTAACATGAACAACAGAAACCAAAGTACCTTCAACCTTATCCTTCTCCTCCAGAACACTTTCTTTCACAAAATTTTCAGATTTAAATAGCAAAGTAGATTCATCTTTTATAGCCAAGAAGAAGCATTCATTTTCATCAACATCTCCATAATCAGATTCATCATAAAAAATACTAGCATCTTCTTTGACATAGTAACTTCTTTTGATCATCTTTCCTTTATTCTCCTTACTCTTATTGTTCACAACTCTATTTGGACATCTTGAAGCATATTGACCTATTTTTCCACAGCTAAAACATTTAAAAGGTAGTTTACCTTTGAACTTACTGGTGCCCTTTTTCATCCTTATTACAAATTTAGCTTCTACGTCATCAAGATCTTCTCCATCTGAATCTTCAATATTTTTTTATTTTCTAGCCTTAAAAGCAATCTCCACTTTTACACCATTTTTCAAACCAAGTTTTCTCATTTCAAATGAAGTTAGTGTACCAATCAACTAGTCTCTAGAATGAGTATTAAAATTTGCAACTTCCTCAATAGTAGATACATTTTCACTGTATGAGTTAGGAAGAGTTCTGAGAACTTTCTTTACCACCCTAGGTTCTTTGACTTGCACACCAAGACCTCTCATAACAGTTACTAGCTCATCAGCTCTTTCCATGTAGGTTGAAATTGTTTCATCTTCAAAAATTCACATAGTCTCAAATTCTACCTTTAGATTCTATAAATTTGCTTGTTTAACCTTGTCATCTCCTTCATAAATACTTACAAGCTCATCCCAAACATCTTTAGCAGTCTTCAGATTTATAACTTTAACCAATTCAAAATTTGAAATACTGTTCATCATAATAAATCATGTCTTTGCATCTACCTCATGTGCCTTGATCTCATTACTTGTACTCATACCATTATGAGGTTCAAAATATTGATTCTTTATTTCCTTTTCAAGCTCAAATCCATGAGATTCCAGATATCCTTCCATCTTCATCTTCCAGAATGCATATTCTGTTCCATCAAATCTAGGGAAATCAATTTTTTTTTCCATCCCAAATCTACCTCAAGCGGTTAAGATCTTCACCAAGGAACCTTGTTTTGATGCCAATTTTTGAATGAAAAATACAATTGATAGAGGGGGTGAATCTTGTTAGCAAATTGAAACATAAAAACCCTCAACGGTAATTAGATCCACATGCATTCATTAAACCCTTATTTTGTTAAAGTGATTAATCATGAAATGCATATAGCAAAAATTGAATCAACAACACCATACACAAGAAAACACAAAATTTATGTGGAAAAACCAATGAGGGAAAACCACGATGAGGATTAGATTACAATATAAGTAATTACAAAATTGGTAAAAAGGCTCACTGCCAAAATAGGATACACTATCTGGGAAGGCTCACAACCAGGGCTTACTACCATAAAAAGAAACAAAGAAGATAGAAGAGAAATGTTACACAAAGAACAACATCTCAATGCAATAGGGAATCCACCACAAATGATCCAACACTTTTGTAGCCTTTTTTGAAATATTACAGACACCTTCATCTCATTATATTCAAAATTCCAACACTTTGAAGTTTGCACTACTTTGCTCAAACTCGCGCTTTACTCTTCAAAAATTTGCATCACTTGCATCACACACCTTTTTCTTTATATATTTTCTATCTTAACAACCTTCAACATCTCCATTCATACTTATACCATCCTCAACCTTGAAAAATTTCTCCAAGGTTGGCAATACATGCTTCACACTTTACAATTTCAAATTAGGTTGACACTAAGCATTACCGTGGTGGATATGAATGAAAGTGGACCAAAACAACACTTAATTGGTACCCAAATTAAATCTCACATGCCATGCTACACCTTCATTAATAATTGAACATATTTGAATGTAGTGTAAACACTAGGTTGGCCATTAACTGTGAAAAAACATTAAACATTAAGTACACACGTCCTTAAATCAATTTGAAACTTCTAGACAACAAAATTCACTTGAACACGGTCCAATAACATCTTGAAAACCAACAACTTCCTTTGCAACAAATCTCACCTGAATATTATAATCTTATTTTTTATCTAGTTAACATTAATAGATACTACAATACTCTATAACTTAGAATACCTTCTGACATGCCTAACCATGAATCCTCTTGACACAAAGAAGAGGACAACACCATTAACTCTCCTTCAGAACCACAAGTCCTAAAAAGCAACTGTGGAGACATGTGGAGAAAATACATTTCACCTTGGCATATCTATGCAACACTGCAAAACAAGTTCACATATTGGTGAACAAAACTTCCTCTGACCAATGATCCAGAAGCCCAAATTCTAGATGTAGAACCTCTGAACACCTCTAACCAACATATTCAAACCACAAAAGTAGATCTTCAACCTAGAAGAAATGTGAAGCAATACTAGAATACCTCTGCAACAACTTGTTTCCTCTTTTTTCACAATTTTCTCAATATCCTCGACATCCTCATCATGCAACCAACTTACTTAACACATAGTTGCATCAATGACAACACCTTCATACTTTCAATAGTATTTAATTACGTATATATTTGTGTATTTATATATATATAATTATTTTGATAGATGTTTATGTATTTATTTATTTGGTAAGTAATGCATTTCATAATTTCATGAGAATATAAATAAATATTATATATATATATATAACATATTTTTTAAAGTGTTTTGAAATATGAAAATCACATTATTATAGTGATCTAATGTTTGATATATTTAAGGTGCTTTAAATAAAGCATAGTGCATTATGGAAGCACTTCCATGTATATTGTTGTGGCTAAAAGTTTAAACACAATGCTTAAAGTATGTAAAGAATAAGTCAATGAGACTTATGTGCTGAAGTAAAGGAGAAAACAATTTAGATGTTGCAAGTAAATGAATGCAAATTTTACATTATTTACTAAGTCTTTAACCATGCATAAGAAGATGGCGCTAGAGTATGAATATGTGGTGCAAAAAATTATAGAATGTAGGAAACAATAGAAGTCTAAGCCAGTGCCATTTCTTGGTAAATCTATGTGATAAGCATAAAACTCATTCAATGCAAAGATGGAAAAAATATTAGAGGGTAGTCAAATTGTAAATCAAATAGAAAACCTATAGAGAGGAGTTGTTGTCCCTTGAATCAGTAAAAGATTCATGCTTTCTGGAATGGTGTAGGTCCTTGATTTGAAGTAAGTGATTTGTACAATCAAGGTTGTTCAAAAGGTCATTAAAATGGAAATTGTGTTAGGGTGTACCACTTGTTTGCCTTTGGATGCTCAGTAGCCTTGAGTGCTGCTCCTCCCCACCATGCAAAACTTGCACCATTTGTTCTCTTTCATTGTTATTATTGTATTTTGTGCAGGTAATTAAGTTCTTTGTTATTTTGAGTGTATTTATTTATTGATGGTGAAAGTAAAGAGTTGATTCAGACTTATAGAGGTATGGAATGGCTTTGGTTTTCAGCTTCAGGAAATAATGATGGAACTTTGTATGGTATTTCCCATTTCTGTTTTTATGGAAAGGTTTTGATGGGACTTGACTTCGTACCAAAGGTTTAAGAGGGACCTAAAATCTGCAAGGAAAAAAATCTGCTAGAAAATAAATCAAGCGACCAAAACTGATATTAAATCAACCATTTACCTTGATAAGTTTTGATTGCCAAAAGCGGTTTTGACTTGGGATCACCAAAATTCAGATGAACTACTTAGGTTTTAATGGGACCTTGAACTCTTGCAGAATCTGGCTTCTTTGAATCAGCAAGCATCCTTACACTATGTAACTGCTTGAAACGATCAAAATGCAAAAGCAAAAAATGATTCAAACACCACTAGCCATGATGCAAGAACTAGAAAAACCAAAACTGTGTTGTTGAGATGTGAACACTTCGGAGATGCGCACTCATGCTATCAGATTACCTAAATAACCCCTCTAAGAGGCATGCCCCTCTATGAGTTGGATGACCGAAGGCATACCACCAAAACCCCATCTCTTCAGGCCATACGAGATCCACCTCAAAAGGAACCAATGCTCCACCTCAAAAGGAGCAATCTCCCCCTCTATAGGAAACATTAGATGAAGATTTTGATGGTTAGTAGCTTTAGTAGGAAGGGCTAACCTAACATACCTTGGTAGCACAAGCTTTAGGAGACCCAAGAAATAAAAACCAAAAGGTGAGATAGGAATAAATCCCACCTAGAAAGCACAATAGTAGCCCACCTTTTGTCGTACCACCACCACCAAAAACAACAAAGATGGCACCCAAAAACCATTAGTAGAGCCCAAAGAAAAGAGGATTCTATGAATCCTATAAGAAACAAAGGCTACCATCATCTCCATGAAAAGATGGGTTATTAAAAAACACAACCTCTACGACAAATAAAAAAGATTTGGGAGCTTCCCAAACAAAAAAAAAGCTCATAAAGAGCAGCAAACCAAACCTCCTTTAAAAGGGAACCAACACCATCAACCGCAAGCTCCAAGCAGCTACCCACAATAGATTTCACCAACAACAACCCTTCCACTGTTAGTAGACCTATGGGAAGATAAAAGAAACCCTCATAAGAAAAATGAAGGGAGTCAACCAATCCATTAAGCACCCCATCCCCCTTGAAATGCCAACCAAGACTATGGAATAGCCAAAACTCCAAACACACTCCTGAATTAGGGAAACCATACCTCATCCCCAACAAAGCCACAAACGAGAAAGGGACCATACATCAGGCAAAGGAAATCCTCCACAAAGAAAGGCCCATAGAACCAAGGTAACAATAGAAACAACAATAGCTGCTTTATACATGAGCCCATCAATAAATATGAGCTCCAAGCAACTACTCACAATAGCTTCCACCAACAGCAACCCAACTGTCACCAACAACCCTTCGACCTTCAACAAAAGCCTCCACAAAGCAAGGCCAATAGAAGAAGAAAGCAAGGAAACAACAAAAGAAACAAGCCACTCTAGACACGAGCACACCTATAGCCATTAGCTCCAAGTAGCTACCCACAACAATATCGACCAAAATCAACTCTTCTATTGTCATCAACCCTTTTTCCATCAATAGTTATTCCTTTCTTATTTAGTAGCTACCCACAACAATATCCACCAAAAGAAACCCTTCTATTCCTTTGTTCATGTTTGAAAGGTTATTTATTTATGATTGCTTTGTTTGGAAAATATTGATTTGAGTATGGGTTAAGATGTTTTGGATAATCTTGAATGCTCTTGGTTGATTCTTTCTTTGTCGAAACCTTTATATTTTGATAATAATTATATATATCCTATATTGGAACTTATATGATTGTGTTTCTATTTATACTTTACATAGCTTGTCAATACTATATGTAGTTTTTCAATACTATATGTAGTTTTTCGATACTATATGTAGTTTTTCGATACTATACAAATGTAGCATGAAATGTGAGATGTAGCATGTATTTATTTCTTGAAGTAATTTAGATGGAAATGTTAGTTGGAATAGGTAAATACCTTGGTTATTCTTGGGGTTAAAATAGTCCATGGGAAAGGGTGTAACACAGTTATTGAAGTTGCTATGTCATCACTGTCTTCTTTTGGGATGTATGTTAAGAGTATTAATGGTCAAAACCAAATTGAGCTAGGAAGGTGGGTGAGCATGTGACCTTGAATCTAAATTTTAGGTGATGAATACTTTGGCCAAAGCAGTGTAAGTAGACATTGTTTACACTGTCAGTTCACTATGATCTAGGTTTACATTCTAGCAAGGGATTGGCATACATTTAGGTTGTACCCACTATATGGTAGCTCTAGATATGTAGGACACAACACCATGATCTATGAAGGCTATGATTATGAGGTTATCAAACCAATCTCTTCGTCGAAGGGTAGGGCCATATTACTAATTTTGTAGATGTGTGGGAACCATAGTAAGTCCGTGGTTGGCGAAAAAGTGCTTGAGTGATGCTTCTCCTCATGCAGTTGATGGCCAAGATTTGAGGAAGGACATTGAACCATTGGTATCTCTATTTTAGTAATCTCATTGAAGCTATGTATGTATTCATGAATCCATCTCTATGGAATTGTAAACATGAAACATCATCTTGAAATTATGTAATGTGAAATCATTACTTGTATTATTGAAATGATTCTCTTTTATGCAATGAGAAATTTTGAAATGGTTATGTTTCAAATGTGTATTTTTTATTCAAAAGAAAAGAAATTTTTTATTGCTCATGATGTTAGTAGCATAAATTGTTCACTTGTAGGTAAAAAATAGTAAAATTATTGGGTAGAACATTGGGCATGTTACACGTGGTATCAGAGCTACCAGGTTCGGATCTAGAACCTATGTGCTTGCTATGTTTCCATCCAACATTATATGTGTCTAATGTTTGGAAATTCTTGTGCTAGGATGGTGCATTTGAAGATGACTGTAAGGAATTCAATAATCAGTAATGAGTGCTACTTAAGGGCCAAGAAGGAAAGGGAAGACATTGTTTGAACTATAGAGGGGACCAATTATGACAATGATATTTGGCTAAGTGACACTAAAACTTTAAGTAATTCCCTATCACGAATCAATCAAGAGAGAAAAAGATGTGAGAGGTTGTCAACTTTGTACCTCCAGTCTCTTTGACCAAGTCAAAATCTTTACCACTTTCCAGAGATATGCCCTCAGAATGTAGTGTTAGTCCTACCATGATCTTTAGGGACCCTTGTGTTATTCCTATGATGGAAGTTATTGTATTGTCCTCAAGTGGCGAATCAAAGGAATATTTTCCCTGAAACTATGTATCTAAGGATAATTCTTAGGGTTATTTTTCTTTTGATGATGTATGTGAACAAAAATTTCAAGGGTATACCCCATGTAGTTATGTATTAGAGTGTGAATCCGAGGGATACTCTCCCTTAGACTACCTGGATAGTCATTCCATGTAAACAAAAGGATATTGAAATCCTTTTTTATCTTAATGAAAACATGTTTTGGTAAGACTTGTGTATGAGTTCTTTTATGAAATTTCTATGTGAATGTTTTTTCTTTTGGATGATTTTTAGAATGATAAGTAAAATTTCTTAGGATGGGATTAAAATGAAATCTCTAGGTGTAATGGTTAGAACAAAAACTAATCTTGGGGGATCTTAGGAAGCAGGCCAAGGTGTTGAGAATGCCAAATCTAATTTGGATCACATTTTGGCTATGATGGATGAAACAAGAGAAAGAATTGGTAACCTTGAGTAGGAGGTAAGGGAAAAGAAAGGGAGGAACAAGAGGTTCCTAATAATGAAGAAGGGGAAAATTCTCATGATCACACCCAATCCATTGAACATGAGGATGATGAGTCACATTCTAGGTTAGAGGGAACCAAAAGAAAATGATTGGAAAGTGAGTTATCTTAAGATATAAGAAAGATCATACCTCAAAAATTTGAAGGTAGTACTAGCGGGGATGTGGCTGAGGCATGGTTCATGGAGATGGAAAAGTATTTTGAAATCAGGAATACTCTGAGGCCACTAAAGCCATTTGGGGAGTTTTTCAATTGGCTAGTGAAGCATCCAACTGGTGGATGAATAAAATGATGGAACTTGGGCTTAGTTCCCTTAAAAGGTTTACTTGGAGTGAATTTTTGGAGATTTTTTGGAAGTGGTGGTTACCTCGATTATTCTATGACCAAGAGCTCACCAACTTCCAAACCTGAATTAAGGAGATTCCCCAATGAATGAATATTGGGAGAAGTTCACTCATCTCTTGAGGTATGTACCCATGTACCAAAAGGATGAGTGGTTTCACATAAAGAAGTTCATCATGGGTCTCAATAACCAAATAGGTGGAGAGGTAGATATACATAGTCTTTCTACCATGGACCTAGTATATGAGAAAGCTATTAAGCAAGAGCAAAGGCTTAAATCTATCTCAAACTATTGTGAAAAGAATCAAAAGAAGTTCAATTGGTCACAAGCCAATAAAGCTTCAAAGAATCCTAGTGAAGGGAAAGGTTTTCAAAAGAAAGGGGACAAGGGACCCCAAAATAGTTGGAATGAACCAAGAAGGGATTGTAGGGGGAACAACAACAACAACTACAAGAACAATGATGGTGGAAATGAAAGTAATTCTAGAAGGCCCACAAAAAGGAAGGGACCAGTGAAAGGATGTTTTACATGTGGTGGATATCACTTTGCAAATCAGTATCCCAACAAACCCTAAGGGTCACAACCACACGGGAACCATCTTCCTCCATAATGAGCTACATTAAAGCAAAGGATTCATGTTGCATTATACAATTGACAAGCGAAGTAATAAATTACTTTGGTAGAAGTTTCAATTACTTTGTCTGGTACTCCCATCTCAATTTTAATGGATATTTGTGCTAAGGAAAAAAAAATCTCCTAGTATCGCTAGTAAAATTTCTAGAAGAGCTAGCTACATGGAAAAGTCTTGGATTGTTGAATATTCAAGCTAGACAAGAGCTAAGGTGGATCAATGTCTATTTAAAGAAAGGGTTGAACTTTCAAGTTTTTGTACAAAATTGAATTTGTACACAACTCCCTCAAATTCATATGATTTCATCTTAGGGATAAATTGGCTATGGAAACATAGGGCCAAAGTAGATTGTCATGAAAAAATATTAGTATGCTTAGATGATCTTGGAAACTGGGTGTCATTGCAAGGAACACCTAGAGAAGTTAAGTTGCAACAAATTTCCACAATATAGATGCATAGAACGAAGAAGAAAGGTTGTCAACCCTTCACAATGAAAATGGAGAAACTTGAAGAATGAAAAAAGTTCATTTCTCAAGATGATTTAATATATTATGGACCTCAAGACTCCCAAAATACCGAAGAAGGTGAAGTGGTCGAATCTAGAAAGTTGTATATGGAGAAATATCCTATCCTATGAAAATTTGAAAATGTATTTCTAGATTAATTGCCTAGATTTTCTCCCAAGAGAGTGTTTGATTTCTCCATCAACATAGTTCCAAGGTCGGAGCCTATATATTGAAAGTACCATATAGGATGACCATGATAAAATTAATCGAGCTAAGATCCCAATTAGAAGAATTATTGTCCAAGGGACCAATAAGACCCACATTTGTTTCACCTTGGGGAGCTCCAATGATCTTTGTGAAGAAGAAAGATGGTACACTGCAATTATGTATTGACTATTAGCTTCTTAACAAAGCAATGATAAAGAATAAATATATGTTGCCATGTATCGATGATCACTTTGATCAAATCCAAGGAGTGATAGTTTTTTCAAAGATTGATCTATGATCAGGCTATCATCAACTAAAGATCAAGGATGAAGACTTTTTCAAAATAGCTTTCAAGACTAGGTATGTTCATTACAAGTTCACGGTCCTACCATTTGGGCTAACAAATGCAATTGCAACATTCATGAACCTAATGAATAATGTATTTAGGGGCTACTTGGATAGGTTTGCATTGGTCTTCTTGGATGATAATTTAATCTACTCCAAGAATGAAGAGGAACATCTCCAACATTTAGAGATTGTTCTCCAATAGTTAAGGGATCATAAGCTATACGAGAAACTCTCAAAGTGTGCCTTCTTTCAAAAGGACATACATTATTTGGGTCATGTGATTTCAGATGATGGGACAATTGCAGTTGATCCAACAAAGATAAAAGTAGTGCTTGAGTGGCCAGTGCCTAAGAATGTGCCAGAAGTTAGAAGTTTTATGGGTCTGGTTTGGTATTACCAAAAATTCGTTGCAAACTTTCCAAGAATAGATTTTCTATCACTTAATTACATAGGAAAAGGAAGAAGTTTGAGTGGTCTAAGAAATGTCAAGTAGAATTTGACCAACTAAAGGAGAAGTTGACCATAACTCTGATATTGAAGGTACCAAATCCATGTGATAACTTTACTGTCATCACAGATGCCTCAAAAGAAGGTTTGGGTGGAGTACTGATGCAGGAAGCGTGAGTCATAGCCTATGAGTCAAGGAAGTTGAATCCTTATGAGAAAAAATATGTTTTGCATGATGTGGAGCTACAAACAATTGTCCATGCATTACAGATGTGGAGACACTATCTATTGGGGAAACATTTGAACTATAATTTTTATCATCATGGTTTGAATTATTTGTTTACTCAACCCAATCTAAATGTGTGACAAAGGAGATGGTTGGAACTGGTATCGTATTATGATTTCAACATCAATTATATCAAGGGAAAGGAAATTTGGGTTATCAATGTTGTAAGTCATAGGAGGCATATCTCCTCAATGATATCAATCCAAACTAACTTCAAAGGTCAAGTGTTGTAGAGATCCAAGGGTGACGAGTTTTATGAAAAAGTCAAGAAAGAACTCTTAGATAATATGCAAGATCAAAGGTATGAAGGATATCACTTTGAATCTAATGTATTATTAAGGTTTAAGGGAAATATTTACGTACCTAATTCTAGTGAATTAAGGAACTTGGTATGGTAATAAGTTCATAATGCACCATATTTTGGACATCCTAGTGTAACTAAGATGTTGGATGATGTAAAGACATTATATTTCTAGAAGGGAATGAAAGGGGATGCTACAAGATTTATAGAAAGTTGTTTAAAATGTCAAAGAGTGAAGGTAGAGCATCATCACCTGTAGGTCTTTTGTATCCCCATGAATTTCTAGAAAGTAAGCAGCAAAACATTAGCATGGATTTTTTGCAAGGTCTTCCAATGTCAAGGAATAAGCACAATGCCATTTCGATAGTGGTGGGAAAGCCTACAAAGGTGGATCACTTTATACTAGGGAATCTAACTCGTGAATCTCATGTAATAGCTTAGAAGTTTATTGAAGAGATATTTAGATTTCATGGATTCCTGAAAAGATTATTTTTCTCATGTGACATCTAGATTTTGGCAAACCTTTTTTTCTTCACTTGGGACTCAATTGAACATAATTTTAGCATAACAAATCCAAAAATGGATGGACAAACTGAAATGGTGAACCAAGCGCTAGAGGACCTAATAAGGATGTATTACATGGATTAGCAATAGAATTGGGAGGATTACCTACCTTTGGTTTATTTTGCATATAATAACTCTTATCATTTTATAATCAAGATGGCTCTATTTGAAGCATTGTATGGTAGAAATTGTCGAACTCCTATAAGCTGGGATAAGCTAGATGATAGGATAAGCCTTAGGGCAGAAATGTTATAAAAAATGGAGGAGCAAGTTGGGATTATCAAGAAAAGGCTAGAATCTAATGATAGGCAAAAGAGTTATGCATATTCCAAATGGTCACCCAGGAAATTCTCAGTAGTAGAGAAGGTTTTGTTAAGAGCTAAACCTCAAAAGAGTTCTATAAAGTTTGGAAAGTCATCTAGACTAGCTCCATGCTACATAGGTCCTTTTGAGGTTCTCGAGGAAGTCAACCCTGTTGTGTATAGAATTTCTTTGCCGCTAGCTCATGCTAGGATGCATAATGTATTTCATGTCTTGTACCCTAAAAAGTACATACCAAGGGATAACCATGTTATTGATTGGAATTCTCTACAGGTACAAAACTCATGAGTGGTAACAATTGAGCCTCTCAAGGTGCTCGAAACACGTAAGCTTCTCTTATGTAATTGATAGGTTCTACAATGCAAGGTATACTGGGATCAGTATGTAGAAGATTTTGCCACTTGGGAAGACTATGGTGAGATGAACAAAAAGTTTCCACAAGTCTTACTAGATTTTGAAAACTCCTAAAAAATGATGTTTTATGATGTTATGTTTATGTTTTATGTTATGATCATATTTGATACTTAAAATCATGAGGGATGATGATTCACAAGGGGGGGAATATGTTACACCCTGTGTGTTGTTACCTATTTACTATTACCTTGTCTGGTTAAAATGCTTTAATATATCAATGCATTTTGTATATGAAACTTGATGGAAATATGATGAATGAATGTTTAATTCAATTTGATGTTTTATAATGATTTTGAAGATGAAATATATGATGCATATGAATGTATTGTTATCGAATAACTAATGTTGTAATGTACTAAGTTGAATGCAGGAATAGATTCAAACCTTCGAAAGAGAGGGGAAGTATCACTCAGGAGAAGAAATTGGTTTGGTAACTCGTTATGAGCCTAAATGAACATACACACACTCACACCCTAGTTGGTCTAAATTGAGTCAAGTTAGTTTGGGGAGATGGTAAGTGATTTTCAGTTTTGGTTTGTGAATGTTTTGTATTGTTTTATGGTATCAATCTTTGAATGATCTTGATAGTAAAATGTTATTAAGTATTTAAGAGTGAAATTCCTTCCTTGTGTTTTCCTACTTATTTATTAATTGACGAGGTATATACATAAAATATACATGTATATATGTACGTTTCTATGATAAACTCATACATATGAGTAAATACATGCATGGGTATATGTAGGTAGATTTATCTATGCATGCTCATGAATGGATTACCCATATGCATGAGAATATCGATTAGATCAATGTGAAATATATATACAATTCATGTATATATGTCAATTAATGAAACTGAGAATATATGTGTTTATGTAAGGATATTAAAATAATGATATATATATACATGATATATATATTAAAGTCTAAACCTACACCATTTCCTAGTAAAGCCATGTGATAAGCATAAAACTCAGTCAATGCAAAGATTACAGAAATATGAGACGGTAGTCAACTTGCAAATCAAATAGGAAACCTATAGAGAGGCATCGTTATTCTTTGACTCAGTAAAAGAGTCATGTTGTTTGGAGAATTAAGTTGACCCAACAATTCTATGAAATTGGAAATATGAGGACTATTATGTGTTGCAATTTGAGAGTTGAATTCAGCTAAGTCGTTGCATGGGAGTAGGAAGGTGGTAGAATTGTTAGCTTTTTTGTAGCCTTCGGATGCTCTAATTTTAGTATATATAGAGATTATATTCCTACCATTTGAACACTTTTCATTCTGATATCTTTTTTTTTATTCTACTATATTTTTTGTGCAAGAGAACTAGAGATATTGAGAGTTAGATAGTTTCTTTGTTATTTTGAAATTGTATTGTTGAAAGAATTGGTAAGAGGCAAGAAGTGGAAGTTAGGTTGAGCTTGGAGGAAGTAGCAAGTGGGCTTGTGGATTTGAGCTAGGGAGGAAGTAATATCAACTGGAGCTTTTATACAAGCATGTTGATTTCTATTCCTTTATTATTCATGTTTGAAAGCTTATTTATTTATGATTGCTTTGTTTGGAAAAGATTTATTTGAGTATGGGTTAAGATGTTTGGGATAAGCTTGCATGTCCTTGGTTGATTATTTCTTTGGTGAAACCTTTCTATTTTGATATATATCCTATATTGGAACTTATATGATTGTGTTTCTATTTATACTTTGTGTAGCTTGTCAATACTATACACAGTTTGTCAAAGCTATACATATGTGGCATGAAATGTGAAATGTAGCATGCATTGTTTCCTTGAAGTACTTTAGATGGAAATGTTTGTTAGAATAGGTAAATATATTGGTTATTCTTGGGGTTAAAATAATCCATGGGAAAGGGTGTGTCCTATTTAGTCAAGTTGCTATGTCATCACTACCTCTTTTGGGTTGTATGTTAAGAGTATGAATGGTCAAAACCAAATCAGGATAGGAAGGTGGGTGAGTGTGTGACCTCCACTCTAAATTTTGGGTGATCCAAGTTTACATTCTAGGCAGGGATTGTCATACATGTAGGTTGTAGCCACTATATGGTAGCTCTAGGTATGTTGGACACAACACCATGCTTTGAGAAGGCTAGGATTATGAGGTTGTCAAGCAAATCTCTTCGTCAAAGGTTAGGGCCATCTTACTAGTTTGGTAGATGTGTGGGACCACAGTAAGTCCATGGTTGGAAAAAAAGTGCTTGAGTGATGCTCCTCCTCATGTAGTTGGTGGTGAAGATTTGAGGAAGGACATCTAGACCATTTGAATCTCTATTTCAGTAAGCTTGTTGAAGCTATGCACGTAATCATGAATCCATTTCTATGGAAATTATAAACATGAAATTTTATCTTGAAATTATGTAATGTGAAATCATTACTTGTATTATTGAAATGATTATCTATTATGCAATGGGAAATTTTGAAATGGTTATGTTTCAAATGTGCATTTTTTATTCAAAAGAAAAGAAATTTTTTATTGCTCATAATTTTAGTAGCATAAATTGTTCACTTGTGGGTAAAACATAGTAAAATCATTGGGTAGAACATTGGGCATGTTACACCCACTACCCCTTCTTTTGATTGTTGCACCATTCCTTGCTAGCCGCTTATTGTTTGATATGCTCCATTCAAAACTCCTACTCTACTTCTCTCACCCAAATGCTTGCTTCTGCTCCACTCACCATCCTAATTTTTATATAATTTTAATAATTATTTATATTAAATTTAGTAACATAAATTAAATAAATTTATTTAAGTCATTTGCACTAATTTTTAATTTAAATATTAAAACATCTACAGTTATAAATTAGTTTTATTATTTTCTAAAAAAATATATTTTATTAATGCAATGGTAGCAATTAGTGGAGTGTAATGATGTATGTTAAAGATATTGAGAGGCACTATCATTTTCCAAATGTTTAATTGAGCCAATAATCTATGTACCTGTTAGCAAACGAAATGTTAGAATTATTTTTTTTAAGTCAAATATTTGTGTTTTCTAATGTTTTGAACTATGAAGATGTGAATTTTTTAACAAAAGATATTATAGAAATTATTTATTGGTGATCTCATTGGTTGAGGAGGTTTGAGTCATTTTTGCAAGTACTTAAAAATAATAAAATATTAGTTTTTAAAATGTACTATGCACTAGTGAGTGTTTTTCACATAATAAAATATTAAAGGCTTAAATGCTTTGAGTGGTACATTTAGTAATAAATTTAATGATAGGTGAGACATTAATGAAAATTACTTAAAATCCAATTTGATACATGTACCTTCCAATCAATTACAAGTTAGAATTTTTCAAGGTTAAAAAAATAATAATTAGTTTCAAATGTGAACATGTGATTTTCTTAAGACAACTTGCATTAGTACTATTTTTTTCATCTTATTTATTTATTTTTTTCATTATTTTTATAGTTTTTTTCCTTCTTGTTATTAATTATTACTAAAAATGAATATTGTATGAACCTTATATAAATATATTATAAAATAACTATTAATATATTATAATAAATATAATATATTATAATGAATATTAATGATAATATATTAATAATATAAAATAATTATTAAATATAATTTCTCATTTTCCAAGCATTGTAATATGGTTAAATAATAAGTATTACCTAAAAACATGCATCCCATTCCGTGCACATTTTAAAAACCCACTTCTTTGTCTTTAAGAGATTGATGCATATAAATAATATATTATAATGAATATTAATGATAATATATTAATAATATAAAATAATTATTAAATATAATTGTTGATTTTCCAAGTAGCGTAATATGGTTAAATAATAAGTATTACCCACTTACAAGATTGACCATGGATAGAAATAATATATTATAATAAATTAATGATAATATGTTAATAATATAAAAGAATATTATATGACATTAAATATAATTTAAATAATATTAATTATTGATTAATCTTATTAAATAATAATTTAAACATATAAAATATAACGAAAAAATAGGTTTAAATATTCATATTTAAAAAATAGTTTAAATATAAAATATAATAAATTAAATATAATAGACAATAAATTATAATAGTTTAGATATTATAATAGTTGCAATCATAGTTAGATAAAAAACCAATCAAGAAATGAATATTTTAACACAACCAAATACTTATTGACAATATTCTTGGGAGGTTCTCTCATATGGTGGAATTAGCTTCAACCTAAGACACTTGTATAATTTGAAGGTAAATACTTTGTTTAATTAAATATTTTAATGACCCATTATTATTTACTTTAAAATTAATTATTTTACTATAGATAGATGCATTTATTTATTTTTCAAATTATTTTATTATGTTGAGAGATGTCTCACAATGTCATTTTGAAAAAGTAATCTTGATATTTGATATTTTTAATTTAAAAAACTAATCTTGTTTCTTTATAGTTATTTTCGTATATAACTCCAAGCACTCCAAAATAATAAAACTTTTTTTTTTTAAGAAAGATTTTCACCCTTTATTTTTTTGTGTAAATCTTGATATTTGAAATAAAAATTACTAAAATAATATATATTAAAAAAACAATTTTTTTATTGATAATATTTTTAAAATAAATATTATATCTATATTAACAAATCTTATTATTTATTATCTATCTTTTCATAATATTCTTAAAATAAACATTTTATTATAAATAAACTAAAATATTTCATTACAATTTTTTTAAAATATATTATAATCAAATCAAGTAATCGGTTCCATTTGAACCGAATCTTGCCTTTTACTGTAAGGTAAATCCTTAAGCGATATTTTGGGGATGAGAACCATTTATTAACTATTTCTGAACTATATCATCATGGGTAATATTTTATTTATACTCCTTTTAGAGTTGATACATTGGATGGACAAGAAAGGAGAAACAAGTATAAGAAGCGAAGTAGCCTTCCACCTCCAATTGGCTTCCAATTTGTAACCTCTGCTTCATCAAGGTAATGAGTTCAATTCCTCCAGTGCTCTGTGCTATTTTTATTCTTTATTGATTAATATTTGATTCATGGATTGCTCTATTTTGGATCAACACCTGGGTATGTGTAGGATGATTAATATTCAGGATCATGATAGGCTGATTGAAAAACATCTATAGCTTTCAAATGGTGTCACATTTTTTGAATTTGAAACATGTGTCGCATTCTATACTTTTCATACTATAGGATTAAAAAAATGAATTTCATGAAGTTTTGACCAAGTTAAGGTGGTCAGACATATGAGTTTTTTATATTTTTAAAATTTGTAATAAAAAAATCATAATTAATTATTTACTTGGAAAAACATTACAAAAAAATATGCATCACATTGGGACATGAGTCCTATACTTATATCTAAAATATTATAAAAATTAATTATCATTTTATTATGGTTAGGGTGGTCAGACAGACACCTACTTCTTATTTTTTCCTTGGAATTTAAGTACTACTACAATGAAATTTCAAATTTTCACTAAATAGATTTTTTTTTAAATAAACCTAGTAGTTTAGAAATTGCATTCAATTTGCTATAGATTCTATTCTTACATATTTTTGAAATAATATAGATAATTTAAATTCAAATTTTTACATCAAGTTTCCTAACTCTGATTTTTCTAAATTTTTCGCCACTTAAGGGCCTATTTTTTCCATGATGATCCTACACATACCTATTTGCATGGAGAATGATGCTATTGGATTTGATTGGCATAAGATTTTCATCTTAGTACAAATCGATCCCCAATATCAATTCTATGAAGGGATATTAATTGGTAACCACAAGTGTCACGACTAGATTCAGTCACTCAAATATTTTGGTCAATGAAGTAGAACTTGTAAAGATAATAAATTCACATTTGACGGGCAAGAATATGTGTTTAATTATTGAAAATACGATATGTACTCTCTTGCTTCTCATTAAATATTTTTTTGCTTCCCTACAATCTTACATAGATTAAAAATTTACATTTGGGAGGGAGTGATAACACTATGCATAATCTCTTGAATTTGGGTTAAAGAATTTAGTATTGACTGTTGAACAACAAAATAGTTAAAGCTAAATAAGATAAATCACCATTTTAAAAAGCTTTAATATGTTAGGGAAAATGGGTTGATCATATTTGAGTGTTGTATTTCACCTGATTTTATAGGTTGCACGCACTTTCATAGCCCTCCCATTTTTAATGGGATACTCCAAATTTTCCTTTTTACTTCACAAATAAGTTTTAACTTATATTTTTATAGGCTTATCATCAAATCCTCATTAATTTCCATGATTTTCCATTGTCTTATTCTGATTTTTCAAATCCATTATGTGTTACATGAATACAGTAAACATTCTAAATTTGTGCCAAGTACTAACCTTCTACATTTTTTTATGACAAAAACTTAGAGTAATAGGTCAAAGGTCTAGCACAAGGTCTTGTGGATTGCATGGGATTTTTGAAGCTACAAATAATCAATCCACCTAAAATATTTCAATCTCTAATTGCCAACTATGTAAATTCCCTTGATTTTCTTTCTTCATTTGAAATATAAACCAGGGATTGTCTTATGAGCTATTAATATAGCTGAGGTTTTTATGCCCTTTATCAACTATTGTTGGTCATATTTCACTTGATTTTGATCTTATCATTTATATTTCTATTTCACTTGGTTTTGATCTTCTTATTTCTATTTGAACTTAGTAAACATGACTTTTATGAAGTGAAGAGAAGGGGATTCAATGATAAGCAGATAACATATGCAAGAAAATCATATGAAAAAGACGTTTCGATCCACTACTTATCTTTGGGTGTACATCTAGCCTATGAAAGAGCGGATACTTGTGCAATTAATTTTGAGGCCAATACACAATATATTTACTCATCCTATGATTATGAATGCGAAGCAACACCAAGCATAAAGAAGGTTTGGATTCTTGGAGGACCAAAGCATATCGGTCAGGGCATTTAATTTGATTATTGTTGTTGTCATGCATCATATTCGCTATAGGTTTGTATGGCATTACCAACCCTAAAATTATCCTTTAAGAAGGCTATTGTTTGATGTTCACACAAAAGTGGGAATGGAGATTATATTTCTAACTTATTTGTGACCCTTTACCCTTTTATGCCTTTGCAATATGCAAGTTATGAAACCATTATGGTGAATTCAAACCTTGATACTATCTCTACATATTATGATACGAATCATAGGTTGTACTTTGAACCGCTTGAATGTTATTGATTTCGAAAGGCCCAATGGCATAATTGTATAGTTTAGTGGACAAACTCCATTGAAACTTGCTCTGCGCATTCAATATTACCTTGATGAATTTAAGCCCATGTCTATTACTAGGGAAGGTCCTGAGTGTATTTGGGGGACATCTCCTGATTCAACAGATTTTGTTGAAGATAGGGAAAGGTTCAATGCAGTGTTGAATCAACTAAAAATCAAGCAACCTCAAGGAGGTATAGCTAAAAGTGATGAAGATGCAGAAAATGGATACCTTGTAGAGGAGGGAGAGAGATAGGTAGAGGAAGGAGTGAGAGAAGATGGGGAATACTATACTTTTTTCCAAATGTTTTATTCTTCAAGCATCTATATTTGGCACTCATGGAAAACTATTATTGGTAATGGGCTTCCTTCTTCCATAACTTATTTTCCTAACCATTTCTCTCTAACCGTTCTTGGTGCATTTATGTTGTTCATGATATGATTCATTTCCATATCCTGTTCCATGCCTCTTGGTTTGGCACATACCAATTGCATTTTCCAAGGTTTCAAGCTAAGTTCCACAACCTTATTTAATAAGATAGACGTAGAGGTAGGTAAGAAGAAAGAGATAGAGAGGAGTGAGAGAGAAAGAGATACAAGTAGACATAATTAGATATAGATAGAGAGGGGGGAGATAGGGAGACAGAGATAGAGGGAGCAAGAGAGAGAAACTGGGTGACAAAGATCAATAATAAAGAGGTATAGATAGGTGAAAAGATAAAGCGATAGAGATAGAGGTAGGGAAGGAGAAAGAGGGAGTGTGTGCATATGAGTAAGAGAGAAATATGGAGAGGAATATATATTTACAAATAAATAGAGAGGGAGGGAGAGGGGGAGAGAAATAGAGAGTAAAAAGAAGAGAAATAGAAAGAGGGAGTTATAGACACTCAAATTTGTCCTCATAATCGTCACGATATTCGTCTATTGATTAAATAGATATTATTATTTACTTAATAAATTCATCCAATACTTTCTTCTATTCATGCATTTCATCACATCATTAAACCATCCCATGGTCATTCACTAACCATTTGCATAAACGATCATTTTTCGTTCATTTCCATTCATAATCTATTTCATAAACATTCATGTATATTTGCATTGTCGTTCACATCTGTTTTCATAATAAAGCATAATCATTCATTATCGTCCATATCCTTTTCATAATAAATCTGTTATCATAGTCATCAACTATCATTTCATAATAAACTAATTATCATAACATTTACATTAAATCACTTCATTTGCATGAACCGTTCACTTCATATTACATTTCATTAAATCAGTAGACCATTAAAATATTAAATAATTGTTCATCCAATCATTCTCATCTTGCATTTTCATAAATCATAATCATTCATATATCATTTCACCATTCGTTCGCAACCATTCACGACATAAATCATTCTCGTTAATCATTTTCATTGTATAAATAATTTGCATAAATCATCATTAATCATTAAAATCATGTCACAACAATCATTTACATATCCATATTCCATTAAATCATCATTAATCATCTTCATTCACATTTAAGTCCATTTAATCATTTTATTTAATCTCATTATTCATAAACCTTTCACCATGTATTTATCTCCCCTCTTTATCATTTGCATTCAAATGCATTTTACTTAATCAAGTAATGTGAGATAAATTGGCATTCTGCAGCTCACATCTTTAATCCCACATTTCCTTCTCAACACCTATCCATCCCCAAAGATGCCTATTTAGGTGGGATTTCCATCTCATTTGGACACTCATGAATTTTGCATAGACATACATCTTCACATCTTTGCATTAATCCATTCACCAACTGCCTCTTGATGCACCTATGCTTGCCAAATCTGAGAGCAAAAGTGCATGAACAAGACCTTGGTGTTAGGATGCCAATGAAGAGTAATTTCTTTTAAAAACATTTTTGTTGTTTCTGTAGTTTAGAAGTTTGCATTTCTGGTTTTTCTTTTAATTAGAATGGCTCTATTGATGTGGGCATGAAATGGTGATTCTTGTTCATAGAATCATGCATTTTATGGCTCTCACAAATGGTGAACCCGGCGTGAAAATCACATCTCTATCATTTATACATGATTCAATGTGAAAAAATTTCTTTAAGCTATTCTTGAATCTCGCCTAAGTCGCTTCTGCATAAATTGTTTCAATTCTTATTTGTTTTGGATTATAAGTTCTGACATTTTTCAATCGGTTTCTTCTGTCTTAGCATGCAAAAACAACAGGAAAATACAAGCATTTTGGTTGATTTCTTGTAAAAGGAAACATTGTTAATGTTGTGCAGCTTATCTCACATAGAGTTTGAATGTTTCTTGATTTAATCATTCTAGGAATAGCTTTATCCTCAATGCAAAATTTAGCAAATATGAGCATCTCATCACTCTTAGCAGCATCGATTATCTTCTTAGTCATTTTGTTGACTGGAAATGTGTACATGTTTTAAGGTTTTGGCTTGACATCACATGCTCTTTTATTTTTTGAATAAATTTCTTGGCAATTCAACAAAATCAACTTTGAACATTGCAATTATTGTTTGTTGATTGGGATGGTATTAATATCATTGATTGGTATTTATCTATTCTCAATTCAAAATCAGCTCTGAGTGTTGCTATATTCAAGGCCCACTTTCTTTAATCTTAATATTCCTTTTTTGATCGATATTTATCTATTCTTTGCATATCCTGTAGTCGTGCCACCTACCGACCCTTGCATTTGCTTAAAATTTTCTTGACCTTTTTCAACAAATCCATTTGGTGTGCAACCAGCAAGAATTTGAGTTTTATAACATGTTTCAAAGCTTTCATCTTGGCGCAGGCAGGGAGGAAGGCGGTAAAGCTGGTGGCATAATATCCAACAATCTGCTTTCACCATAATCTGCTTTCCCATCTGCTAACTACGCTATTTCAATGCTAAATGTGTTTTTCTTGCATTCCATCATGACATTTATTTGAGTTATTCTATCAAACAGTTCATGCTTTGTCTGTGTTGGTTTTACAGTTTATGCATTCAAATATTTGAATAGATGTTTCTATGTTTGGCTATCGGTTTACCTGAGCACAATGCAACAATAGAAATCATGGTCTCCCATTTTGACAACATTCTACAATCATGGTATTTCTGACAACCTTTCCAGAATTATCCATTTTCAGCATATTTTGTAATCATACCATTTTCAACATCCTATAATTAGGTCGCTCATTCTACAATCTTCCTGACGGTATCCTACAATCATGTGGCAGTCTGAAATATTTCCAACAATTGTGACATTTTTTTCTATGACTGGATGCTTTTATTTGATAGAACTATGTGCTAAAATTTAGATTAGTTTGCAGTCTTAGATTTAGTTTTGATTTTGATTTTGTTAGTTGTAGATTTTAATTTTTTAGATTTTAATTTAGCTTTAGTTTTGATTTTTAATTTAGTTTTTAATTTTTAGTTTTAATTTAGATGAATGCAATTTAATTTAGATTTTAAATCTTAAATATAGTTTTCAATTTTAATTTAGTTTTAACATAGTTTTTAAATTTAGATTAATTTCAATACTAATTTTAGTAATTTCGCTTTAGTTTTTAATTTTTAATTTAGATTTTTTTAATTATAGTTTAAATGTTATTTTTAGGTTTTAGTTTTTAAATTAATTTAAATTTTAATCTTTTAACATTAATGTAACTTAGATTTAAATTTTAATTTCTAGATTAGTTTAGATTTTTAATCTTTAATTTAGTTTTTAGTTTTTAATTTTAAATTAGCTTTAGTATAGTTTCTTTTTTCTAATTAGATTAGTTTTAATATTATTTTTATCAATTTAGTTTTAGTTTAATTATATCTAATTTAGGTTAAATTTAGAGTTAATTTTAACCTTACGATAAATTTTTAGATTTTAATTTGAAATTTTTTATTTTAGTTATTTTTTTATTTTTCTTAAGGAAGGGGCTAATTTAATCCTTTTGTGGCTTGTGCAGGACATTTTGTTGAAGACTTGAAAATCTAAACCATTAACGACATTTTGCAAGACATTCGTCGGAGACTTGATTTTGAAATCGGCCATCTTTTAGATTAGAACACATTTCAATTGGTACTTTAAAATGAACAACTATCTTCAGCCATATAGATTTAACTAGGGGGTGAATGAACGATGTTCGCTATGCTTGAGATGGTAGGGAGTATGCTATCGCCTTGTGCAAACTTGTTGATCAAAAACCAAATCCATCTATTTTTGTGTTTATACTTTGAGGGGCCTGCCTCACAAGAGGGAATGACTCCAACTAGTTTTTCACTCAGGCCGGTATATAAAAGGATGAGACTAAACTATCAAGTCCTCATGGTATGTAGGCCTTAGCGGTGCAGTGCCATTTGAAAATGGGTACCTACCTTTTTTTTTAAAGTATAAGAGCCCCAAGTAGAGTGGTTAAAGCCTTAAGTGGCTTGTTGTACGCTCACGAGGTGCCATGTCCCTGAGTATTCACTAGAACCCTCTTGTGTAGTTTTCCCAAAACCCTTCTATTCACTGGTGCAACAATGGTCGTTGCCAAGGCATCCACATTATTACAGTTCTTAGTAGAGGTGAAGAGCTTGTCATGGGAGATTTATGAGGGCTCAAAACTTGGTTGACCTAAGAAGTGAGTGTCGTGGAGGGGAGCCAGTGTGGCCAAGCTTCTAAGTCACCCACGTGGAATCTAGTGAATACAGTCCTTGCGAACCTTAGGATTTTTGCTTGTATTGTTAAAATCAAACATTCTATCTACTTGTGTCTTACGTGTGTGTTCAAAAATAAATCTCAAAAAAACATCACACCTAGTAATTTGCAACATCTCTAACCATCCCAAAACACATTAAAACATTTCCACAACCATCAGCCAAACATGTCTAACCACTATCCTCCATATTCATCCCCGACCTATGAATGAAACCAAAGGATTGAATATCTTGACCATCGTTTGAAAGAGCTTGAAAAACAACTAGAACCCCAAAATTTGAATGAAGTGATGCAATCATCTCATAAGCCTTTATCCTCACCCAAAACTACATCATCCAAGTTCAATATCCATGACTTTCTACAAAGGCTAAATGAGAAACCCAAATCTAAGTCCTCAAACACAAATAATATTGATCAATCCTACCATGTCATGCATCTATCTTCATCCCCCACAAGTCAAAATAAACCTCATGAGTCTTCCACCCAAGTTAACAAATCTATCCAACCATCCTCTCCTATCATACCATCTACGTCCAATGATTCATTTCAATCTCTTAATCCAAAGCATGCTAGCATAGATTCCCCTACACATCAAGATCAAATTATTCTTTCCACTCCATCCAATGATTCCAAAAATCTCCAATCCTCTCCAATATTTTACCAAGATCCCATCCCTCAAGAACCTCATGATGATCCCCTTCCATCTCAATAGAAAAGTATCCTTCCAAGTTCCCCTTCCACCTCATCTAATTAATCCATACCATCTCATGGTTTCATTTCTTACCAAGATCATGATAGTTCTTCCACCATATTCAATGATGTCCTACCATATTCTAATCAAGATATGTTTTCCAAAAAGTCTCAGGATTCCCTTACTCATCAAGATCAAGATATACCTCTATTCAAGGATACCCTTTCATTCCATGATGATTTTCATCCTTCTCATGATCAAGATACTCCTTTCATACCACTTCATGATGATTCTATACCTAATAAAGATCAAGCTACTCCATCCCCTACACCTCATGATCCTTTTCCAAGTCAAGATCAAAGTACCCCATCATCCCCACATCAAGATCCTATCATTCATCCTAATTTCCCTCATGCTTAGAATCCTCCACAAGAGCCTATCACACATATGCAAGCTATCCATGAGCCCCTTACCTATCAAATGGGTTCCCTCACTTTTATCCAAGGTGGTTTACTCTAAGATCTTGTTATTCCTTCCATATCACATCCACCTCAGGATAGACTTGCATCTTGTTTCATAAATAATACATATCCCATTGGAATTTTTTTTGTCAAAGTATGAAATACAAAGGAAAATGATTAGGCCTTCATGAAGAAGGTATCCTATAACCCAGGCTTTATATCCAAGAAAATCCATATTTTCATGGCATTGGTTATACACCTCGTGCTCAAGACATTGATACCCATCGTAGGCCTAGATTCCATCAAAATAAACCTAAGTATCCTAGTCCATCACACTTTCCATCTATCCTAGGTCCTTATCCTAGCCCATCTATCCTTAGTCCTTACCATCCAAACCCTAGTTCATCAACCCTTCCATCCACATTGGGGCCCTACATCCCTCCATCTCCTATTCATCAAGAACAACAAAGGCACACATCCTTGATTCCCTCTCAAAATTATACCTATATTAACCCATCCATAATACCTCCATATCATTCATCTCTATCCACCCATCCCATTGCTCTTGGAAGCAATTTGGGTGTCAAGTTTCAAAAGGTTCCATATCAAAATCCACATATATCAAAGGATCAACATGTCTCCTCGAAGAGCCATGCAAGAATAAAAGAAAATCTAATCCAAAGTCAAAAGAAAAATCCAAAAGGCCACAAAGGCCCATCAAGTCAAAATAAAAAAATTCAAATGCCACAAAGGCCCACAAAGAAAAAAGAAAATTTTTAAAGGCCGCAAAGGCCCATAAAGAAAAAATAAAAATCTCAAATGCCACAAAGGCCCACAAAGAAAAAATCAAAGTCAAAATTTATGTGGATTCCTAAAATTCTCATAGAAGCAATGAAATCTAAATTGGCATCCAAATTTTCTAATCCAAAAGCTTCCTCCAATCGTCCATCTAAAAACTTGTCACCTTCAAACTCCATTTTTCCTCCATCACTCCACCACCCTTCAAGGTGTGTTCCAATGTTGATCTTTCCATCCTTTCCATCCATCCATCAACAAGACTTCCAACCTCCTATCCATTATCCAACATCCATCCCCCATTATCCTCCTTTAATCCAAACCTTTGCATAAATCCTTATCTTCTTCCATTATACCATTAATATACCAATGTTTATGAGCTTAATCCTTGTTGCCATGGTTTATTAGAGCACATTAGTCATGAAACTTGATGCTTGAGTCCTTCCTCCATCTCCCTATCATGCATATATTATCTTCCATATTCTTTTATCCCTATCCATATCCTATGTTCCATATTTATCGTGCACTCTACACTTGGGGGCAAGTTTCATCCATCATGTCATTCACATCTATTATCCTCTTTACGTTCATAATTTACCTTTCCACCTTTGATATTGACAAGGTTAAGGATCTTCTTGAATGTCATACATCTTATCCTAAACACTTTATCCATATCTTCCACACCATATCCTTCACCTTATCCATATTCCACCATCCTATCTAAATACATCCTTTCTTCCCTTCCTTGGTCTTGATGAGGAATAGGGGAAAGATACTTAGGCATTGTGTCCATATCTTATCTATTTTATATTGATCATCATATTTCTTATCCTTATCTTATTGTCTTCCATTCCATCTCTTCTAGCTTATCACAATCCATGTCCCATTTCCTTCCTTTGTTTTTGATGAGACTAGGGGAAAAATTACAAATGCATGCTTTGGATTTCCTTTCATATCCTTATGTGTTACCATTCCATCATAGTTCACATCCTTATCATTTATCCATGATTAAATTACCTCCAATGTTGGTCAGCATGTCCCTTTGTAACCTTGAATCTTATCATTTTGAGCCTAGCTGTAAAACATTATCCAATCCTCATATCTTTTGTCAATCAATCATCAAACAATCATAAATCTTATCTTAAAGGAATCAGTGATCCTAAGTACTTACAATCATCATGCCCTATGGAATTGATCATTCCTATCATCCTATCAACCAACCATTATCATCTTTTGACAAGAGATATGTTGCTTGTGTGACATGTTTTGCAGTGAATCTTTCATTTTGATCTATCATTTATCCATGGTTGCACTACCTCTAGTGTGGGGCATCTAGTTTCTTCAATCAATAATCTATCACATTTCATCTCACTCCATCTTTAAAAATTCAAAAAATCCAAAAAAAATAAAATAGAAAATGTCAGGACTAAAAAATACAAAAAATCACATATTCCAAAAATCCAGAAAAATCACATAACTTCAAAAATCCCTAAACAGTGACACTTTTAGATCACCACACAACTTTGAACTTCAACAAAATCAAAATGTGCTAGGATTTACAATCAATCAAACATTCTAACATACCTATCAATCCCTCTTTCAAATCTAATCAAATGCATAAAACCGTACCAAAAATCAGTTATATATCGAAGCACGATGCCTATTTGTTTGTTGATCTTTGCTTGCTCTATGATTTTTATCTTTGGTGGCATGTCTTTTAGTTTCTCAAGGATGTCTTGGACTAGAGAGGTGAGGATGAGGGATGTTCACTTGTTTGTTGTTTTTGGATTGTTTCTTATTCATAGGAAGACTCGTCTTAAGACATGGTTGTCTAAAACCATCAAGGACCTATAAGTCTAGTGTGGATGAGAACATTCCTTGCCTAATAGTTTTTTCTATGCAATAATTATTTAGGTCATATAGGGTCCTCAATACCTAGATGCTTATACTTTACTACTAAATAAAAATGCAAACAGTATTTAGGTCATCTAGATGTTCATGTTATCTATACGCTTATACTAATTTGTGACATAATAAGTTATATGATGATAAAGCACTCTGTAAAACACAAGTAGCTTCATCACCTTCATTTTCTTCCATCTTGCATTTCTTCCATCTTTTGTTTCTTGCATTTCATTTTCTTCATCTTTCTTGCTGTAGAGATATCAATCAATTGCTTTATCTAACTGATATATGTCACTTGAATCAAATCTCAAATCAATCAACTTGCTTCTCAAAATCTCATGTCCCCTTAACCAATCAATCAATCAATCATTAGATCAACTTCTCTTGTGTAAGCACCAATCTCACTCAGCTTAATCAACTTTTCAACCTGGCTATACTGATCATTTCCATCAATTGTTGAGTTACGCCCATCAATTGTTCAATTACACCCATCAATTGTTCAGTTACGCCCATCAATTGTTCAGTTACGCCCATCAATTGTGCATTTCCATCAAATGTACATCACTTGCGCAATGTCAATCATTTAATCATTTTCCTATAATCAATCGAGAGATTAATCTTGTTGCAATTTGTTTGATTAATCTCTTGAGGGGGCATATCATATTCGTCATCATCCTTATCAAGGTATCTCTAGGACATGTATCAGTTGATCATTTTTTCTTTGAAACAACACGACAAGTTGCATTGTCTCAAAGAGGGGAAAAATGTAGACACTCAAATTTATCTTAATAATCATCATGATATTCGTCTATTGATTAAATAGATATTATTATTTGCTTAATCAATTCATCCAATACTTTCTTCTATTCATGCATTTCATCAAATCATTAAACCATCTCATGGTCGTTCACTAACCATTTGCATAAATGATCATTTTCATTCATTTTCATTCATAATGCATTTCATAAACATTCATGTCCATTTGCATTATCGTTCACATTTGTTTTCATAATAAAGCATAATCATTTATTATCGTCCATATCCTTTTCATAATAAATCTGTTATCATAGTCATCAACTATTGTTTCATAATAAACTAATTATCATAACATTTACATTAAATCACTTCATTTGCATGAACTATTCACTTCATATTGCATTTCATTAAATCATTAGACCATTAAAATATTAAATAATTGTTCATCCAATCATTCTCATCCTGAATTTGCATAAATCATGATCATTCATATATTGTTTCACCATTCATTCGCAGCCGTTCACGACATAAATCATTCTCATTAATCATTTTCATTGTATAAATCGTTTGCATAAATCACCATTAATCATTAAAATCATGTCACAACAATCTTTTACATATCCATATTCCATTAAATCATTATTAATCATCTTCATTCACATTTAAATCCATTTAATCATTTTATTTAATCCCATTATTCATAAACCTTTCACCATGTATTTATCTCCCCTCTTTATCATTTGCATTCAAATGCATTTTACTTAATCAAGTAATGTGGGATAAATTAGCATTCTTCAGCTCACATCTTTAATCCCACATTTCCTTCTCAACACCTCTCCATCCCCAAAGATGCGTATTTAAGTGGGATTTCCCTCTCATTTTGACACTCACAAATTTTGCATAGACATACATCTTCACATCTTTGCATTAATCCATTCATCAACTGGCTCTTGATGCACCTATGCTTTCCAAATCTGAGAGAAAAAGTGAATGAACAAGACCTTGGTGTTAGGATTCCAATGGAGACTGGTTTCTTTTAAAAGTATTTTTGTTGTTTCTATAGTTTAGAAGTTTGCATTTCTAGTTTTTCTTTTAATTATAATGGCTCTATTGATGTAGGCATGAAATGATGATTCTTGTTCATAGAATCATGCATTTTATGGCTCTCATAGGAGCGATAAGGAAAGAGAGGGAGAGATAGGAATAAAGCTTATAGGAGTGTGAGAAAGATAGCTAAACATATAGAGAGGGAGCGATGGAATGAGAGAGAAAGAGGCAGAGGGAGACAATGAGGAAGCCATGGAATAAGAGAGAAAGAGGGGAGAAAGTGAAAATTATTACATGTATATAATAATAAGTATTATAGAAATTTGATTAAATTTCTATTATTTGATGTTTAGATAATATTATCATATTAAATTTAATTTAATGTAATTTTATTTATATATATGTTATTTAATATTATTATCATTTTGGATTCCTACAATTGATATCTCTTGATGTTTTCTATATAGACTATGTGATAGGATAGATATGCTAGTTTTATTTACAATTACTATATTTGAATGATTTTATTTTCCTCAAAAACTATATTTATTTACTTCAAACCTATTTTATTTACTTAATATTTTTTTAGGTTCATTTTCTTGATATGTATTTTATAAATATAATATAAATATATATAATATAACTAAACTATATAAATAAATATATAATATAATACTAATATAAATAAATAAGAAAAATATAAATAAAATAATATAAATACAACGAACTATATTAATATAGAAAACATACATACCTACAAGTATAAAAGAAATAATTAAATACATACATACATACATACATACATACAAGTACCTACACATACACACATAACAACATACAAAAGGAAAAATATAGAAGCAAACATTACATGGAAGCAATATATACATACATACAATTAAAGATACAAATGTGCATTATAAATACAGACACACATACCTACATACAAATACAACACATATATAGATGAGAAATAAATAAATATATAGGTAAATAAATATACAAATATGGAGACATGTAAGATTCATTATATACATTGAATATAAATATACATTACATAAGAAATAAATACAACACATATAGAGAGAAGAAACAAATATATGAGTACAAAATAAGGGAGGAAGGAGTGGAAGAGGGGGGAAAGGTCATGGATGGGTGTGAAGGTGACTCCAAATGTTCAACAAAAGAGGATGCCATGAGAGGCTTAAACTCCAACCTTCATAACGATTGAGGTTGGTGGGGTGATTGTCAATTTAAATGGCTTCTTTTAGTTTTCTCCTATATAAATTGTCTTCTTTAAACAAGAATTGAGTTTCCTCTAAACAAATATGATGTTTGGTAGTTGAGGAGTGCTCGACAAGGGCAGATTGGAGAACACATTCGTACCTAATGTTAACATTGTGCTATTTGATTCTAGTGTTGAATGAGCGAACTGTTTCAACTATATAAGGCATGCCATAGCAACACATAACCTTATAAACTCTTGAGTCTAGAAATATGTCTCTAGAGTCTTTAAGAGGAGGGATATGATTTTTTCACTTATAAAAGGGCTTGAAAGAGCATCAAAGGCCTCTTTTAAGAAGGATTTTGGAGATTTTATGGGAAATTCCTTCAACAAAAGGTAAGGTGGCACTTGGGAGAAATGTAGGCTTGGGGGAATTGGGGATAGCGTTGGAATAGAACCTATGTTTAGATTGGTCAAGGGCTCTAGAGATTTGCTTGTTGGTATACCCATTCAACCTGAAGACCAAATGAAGGTGGTTCAATTCTTGGATTAAGTTCTCATCATCACAAATTCGATAAGCTCTCATGGATAGGGTTGTAAGAATCCAAAATTTTTGGCTAGGGTGGTGATGAGACAAGGAGTGGTGGTATAAATTAGTGTGGATAGCTTTGCGAAAAACCTGACGACCAAGGGACCCATCTAGCTTTTTGATGATGAGCACATCAAGGAATGGCAATTGGTTATTTGATTCTATCTCCTTGGTGAAGGAGATGCAAGGAGCAATGGAGTTAAGGTGAGCATCAAATTCTTCTAACTTGTCAAGGCCATGAGGCCAATAGACATTGGTGTCATCTACGTAATGTTTCCACCGTTTTAGCTTAAGGGTGGAAGACCTTAGGGAAATTTCTTAAAATTGCTCCATATAAAGGTTGACTATGATAGGTGAAAGGGGAGATCCCATGGTCACAACGTCAACTTGTTCGTAGATAACATCTTGGAAAGACAAGAAGGTGGATCTTAGGAATAACTCTACCAAGGTGGAAATCTCAACACTGAACTTGCACTTAAAAATGTCTATAGCATTGGGAATAGGAACCTTGGTGAAGAGGGAGACAACATCAAAACTCACCATGATGTCATTACTTTCTAATTTGATGTCTTGGATAAATTGGACAAAATGGGGGGAATCCTTGATGTAGGAGTTAGATTTACCCACAAGAGGGGAGATTAATTTGGCAAGGAAAGAGGCCAACCCATAAGTGGGAGAGCATATTGTATCAACTATACACCTCAAAGGAATGCCAACTTTGTGAATTTTTGGCATCCCATAAATATGAGGAGTCACCTATTTAGAAGGTATCAGACACTTTTTTGTGGCATCATCAAAGGATGAGAAAGACACAATAGATTTGAATTTTTTGATGATTTTGGAGCATGGATTGCGAGAAACAATTTTATAACTATTGGTGTCAAAGAGAAGGTCAAGCATTTTGTAAATATAGTCATTCTTGTTCATGATGACAGTGGCATTGGATTTGTCAACTTTAGTAATGACAAGGTCTTTATTGCTCAAAATATTGTTGAAGGCGAGCAACTCCACTTTTGGGATGTTACATTTAGGAGGCTTGGCATGTCTAAGAGCCACTGGACAATCCTATCTAACTTCTTCAACAACATCCAAAGGAAGATTACACACAACATTCTCAATCTCAATAAGAAATTCAATATTAGTGATAGATCGTGAAGCCGAAGCAAAGCCCAAACCTCTTTTTAGGAGGTTAAAGGAAGAGGGGTCTAAGGTGGTGTTAGGTAAGTTAACCACCAACTTGCTTCTTTCCCAATCATGAATGACAATAGGATTGGAAGGATTCAAGGAAGAAGCTACGAGATTAAGGAGAGTAGTTTTTCCACAAGGAGGGGTGCTAAGTGAGGAATGATTGGATATGGTGTCTGAGCGAGGGGGCGAGGGGAGACCTAGAATTTCTACTTTGGGATTAGTGTGGAGCTCTGTGAATGGTGGACAAAATGAGGGAGAAGGATCTGATAGATTCAAAGAAGAGGCGAGGTAGGTGGCAGATGATTATTCAACATTCCCATTTCTTGGGTGAAGGGCAGTGGAGGGAGGGGCTTGAAGAGCTATTTGCATCAAGAGTAATCCATCAAATTTATTAACAATAGTATAGAAACAGCAATAAACTACTTAAAAAAAATACTAAAAACTACTTATAAATGACTGAATATGGTCATGTGACTAGTAGTAGTTTATTGCCAGTCATTTATAGCGTGACCGAATTGATGACTAAACCATTTTGAGTCATTCGGTTGATCGATTTGGTTGTTAATTTAGTCACCTAATTGATTGATTTGGTTGTTGGTGTAGTCATCTAAGTGATCAACTTGTTTGTTAATTTAGTTGTTTGATTGATCAATTTGGTCATTGATGTAGTTGTTAATTTGATTGATTTAGCAGTGTGTAATTTAGTCATTGAATGTTTTAAACTGGTCACTTATTTAGTCATTTTTTTATTCACTAGTATATTTTGTCATTAATTTAGTCACTGATTGATGTTAACTGGTCACTTATTTAGTCATTTTTATTCATTGATTTCCATCCATTGGTAGTGTATTTAGTCATTAATTTTAATCATCATTTTGATCAATTTGGTAGTTTATTTAATTATTTTTGCTCACTAATTTTTGTCAACTTATAGGTATATTAATACATTATTTATTAATTGCATAATCATTATATTTAGTCATATTTATTAACACTAATTTCTATCAGTTGTTAGTATATTTAGTCAATTGGTAGTTTATTTAATTGTTTTTATTCACTAATTTCTTCCTCTAAGTGTTGGAAATGAGACAATTTTTTAATTGAGGTTTAAATAGATAAAAATATAGGAAAACATAATCAATCATTCATTTGCACATAATGAAATGACTATTAAGAAGGCAAAATATTGAAATTTTATTGAGAAAACATGTTCTTACATCAGATACAAGATATAAATTTGTCTTTGCTTTGAAAAATGTACTATTACAAAGTGTGTTTCTCAGTGCTATGACTAAGAAAACTGAGTTACAATGCCTTTTTTTTGGTTATGCAAGATATTACAATTTTGATGACAATTCTATGTTGCAACTTATTTGCAACTGCACATACATGCATGTTGCTCTCTACAACTTTTCCTCTTCTCTACACCTCTTTATTTTCTCTATATTTACTTATTTTTTTGCACCCCTGTTCTCTGTCTGCTGCTTACATAACAACATATCCCCTCTTCTATAATGCACTAGTTTGAATGAGTGGAACCCAAAAAAAAATAGAAAAGCATAATTAAGGGGTTTTACATTACAAGTGCTATAAGATAGAACATCTCTATTCTACTTATAGAATGCACACCCAAATTAGATTATGTAACACCCCTCCATTTTGTGCTTCGTTGTTATGCAATGTTTTATTTATGATGCTTTATGATTTGATTATGTTAATGATGTAAGCTTCATCAGTTAGTGATACTATATTGGTGAAGGGGACAGGATCACCTCACTCGCATGCGAGCGCCTTGTGATTCTGTGATTTCCTCTTCACAGTGTGTTTTGATTATGTTATATGCATGTCCAAAATTTGTGTGGTTGCAGGATGCAGGTATAGGACATTAACTCCACCTGGTTCCACAGGTCTGAGCGTGTTCCTTGTCTGATGGAAATCGATTGGGAGATAGTAGCTAGGTTTTTCTATGTCAAGCCACCACCTTAGTCACAGTGTGTCGTCGGGTTGTAGTCGGGTTGGTTGTTATGTTGCCTTGTCTCCGTATTCTTTATTTAAATTCAAGTTAATTGGCTTATGTTGCTTAACTGTTGATTAAATGCATTTGGTTGTAATGCTAGGAAATTATTTACTGTATTAATTAATTTAATTTAATTAATAAAATAATCTAATATTGGTTTAGATTTATTTTATTGATTATTTAAATTAATTGTGTGAATCAATTAAATTATTCCTTGAATTGAAAGTGTTAAAAGATTTAAATTAATTTGGGTGGAAAGAAGGTTTTAAAATATATTGAATTCTAATTAGAAATTAGAAATTTGTTTTAAGTTATTAAAAATTCAAATGTTTTCTTATGCAATGACTTTTGGGATAGAAAAGATATTTTCTAAAATAGTTGACTATTTTGGGGAAAGATATTTGTGAAGAGTTGAATTGGAAATTGAATTTAATTTGAATTTGAATTTAGTTTGAATATGAGTTTAATTAGAATTGGAAAATTGAAAATGGGGATTGGAATTAAAATTAGAGTTGAATTTGAATTTGGGGAATTCTTTTGGAAAAAGAATATATTTTTTCATTTTAGGGTTTTTTTAAAAAGAAGATAGGGGAGGGCTTTTGGATTTTTTTTTTTTTGGAAAAAAAAGGATGGATTCTTGGTTTTTGGTTTTTTTCGGGTGGAGAGGCTTAGAGGAAGCTAAGAGGGTGGAGTTGAAGGAGTGCTTGGAAATCTTCATGGTGGAAGCTTGCCAATTTTTGGAGAAAACATAAGGTTCTATCTTTTCTCCCTTCATCTTCTTGCTCATTTTGAATGATTGAAAATATAGTTTTAGATTCAATAAAATTCATGGAAAAGATTTTCAATTTGCACAATTGTAATGGATTTGGAAATAGAAAGAAAATCCCAGAAAACTCAATGTTAAAACTAGATTTTGAAAACCTATTTCCTTGTTTTGAAATAAGTTCTATTTTCTTGATTTGGGTTTGGATTATTTTTACAATTTGGGTATGAAATCAAAATTTGAGTATATATATTTGTGAAGACAACCATATATATCAATATATGAAGATACCCACAAATATATATACAAATATATTTGTTGTTTTAGAAAATTTTAAATTTTGGGTAAAACCCAGAAAATCTATATATTTTCGTTTTGGAAAAAAATGCAGGAATATAATATTATTATTTTTATTTTGTGGTGAGGTGGGAGGCCAAACCCCACCCCCACTGCCGCCGCCACCGCCGCCACCGCCCGACAGGGAGGCGGCGCTGTGTGCGAGCACATAGCCACCGCCGCCCCGCGGGGAGGCGGGCACTGTGTGCTCCGCACACAGGCTCCGCCACCTGGCAGGGAGGCAGCCACTGTGCGCTCAGCGCACAGGCTCCACCGCCCGACCGGTAGGCGGGGCGCTGTGTGTGGAACACACAGGCTCCGCCGCCATGGGCGACGAGGGCCTACGTGCCCAGGGCTTCGGCCCTTTGTGTATTTTAAAACAATTTCTTTTTTTTGTTAAATTTTGGTTAATTTTATTTAACCTAACTTTTATATATATATATTAATTATATTATATATAATATTTAGTATTGTATATTATATAAAATATAATATATTTAATATATATTAAATTAAAGGAATTTTAGTATAAGTTCAAATGTATTTTATGTTAATTAAAAGTATGAATTAATTGGAAAATGAAATATTACTTTATTTGACATATTTTATTTAATGTGAATTTAAATTTAAAGTGATATAAATTATTTAATTGCAAATAAAATATCATTTTATTTGGTATATTTAAACAATGTTAAATGTTAAACTAGAACTTCTAAACGATCATGTGATTATTATGATTGTGGAAATTGATATTCCAATATATTGTCGTAAATTTCAATGAAGTGATTTTAAGTTATTATTTAAATGGATATTAAAGGCATATCTTGTTATTTTCTAGATGTTTAATTATATAATATGATTGCGGAACTGAAAGTAAAGGACGAACTTGTTAGTTAACTTAAATGATTTATTAATCAAGTGATTTATCTTTTGTATGTGATCATGAAACTTAGAGAGAACGGTTGATTTAAATTTTAACCAGATAGTTGTATTATTAAAGTGTTTTGATTATGAATATGGTTATGAAATTTAGAATAAATGATCTGTTCTTGAAATATTTCAATGTCGTGAAAAGAAATGGGATCAATTGATTGGATAGATGCAAGTCATGAAATCTGTGTTTGAATGGATTTAGGAAATCCAAACATTAGCTTACCTATTTGTCTGAGATGTTTTCAGTGTTTAATTGTTCACCTTCGATGTTGTGAAATGAGAGTGAATGTTTAGAGAATCTTCCAGATATGGGTTCATTTATTGGTATGGGTGGTTATACATGAGTCAGCCTTTGTTCTGTACTTTGGCTTCCGTGTTATGAGAAAGTTTGTTTGTCAAAATTACATTTTTGGGCATGTAGAGATCCTGTGATTATATGATTGTTGACTTTAAGTCATTTCTTGTTGATCATGTAAGTCTTCCAGCAGTGTTTTCTTGAGATGATGTTATGCCTCTTATGTTTTGCTTTGTCTTTATTGGATTGTGTGTGAGTTAAGCTTAAGTGGTTACCTGGTTCTTTGAATGGGTTGTGTGACCCTATGATTCATGGTTGAGTCGAGTTATCAGTTTGTTATGTGGGTCTCATTATGTTAGTCAACCTTGTGTTAGCCTGAGGTAGTGCATGCTTTGGTTTCAGTTTTGGGCATATGTAGTGATGTGTTACCTGTTGAGGTGTATGATTATTTGTGATTAGTGGCAATGCATTGTCTACCCTGGGCATGTGGTTGAGTTATGTGTTGTCAATAGGGGAGTGGCTTTCAAACGAGCGCGGGGCCCAAAGTGGTTCCAGGATAACTCGTGTGAGAGTCAGTTAATTAAGTGAAAATTAAAATAACTTATACTAGGGAGAGAGTAGCTTTGAGCATTAATAAGATAATTTAGCCTCGCTGATTGGCTCAAGGGATTGGACGAGACTTGAGATGAGTCGGGAAGGCCTGGAATGGCAAGATCATTATCTCATCTTTACGAGAGATAATCGATTCTGCTCTGGCGTGCATGTGGGGCCGGGAGTCAATTGAGGTTTCCAGGATATCCCTAGAGGGGGGCCAGGACCTAGGAAGACTTGCCAGGAGATCCCATGCAGCCTTTGCGATGACACTCCTCCTATGACAGCAGTTGGTATGGTGTTGTACCGTTGGTTTATTTTGTGTAGTGATGGTACTCGATTTTGTACTCTGGAAGCATTGTAACCATTGTGTTAAGTGTCTAGATTTTGTCCTTGATTCAATTTAGTGTATGTGTTATCCTGTGTCTAGAGGTAGATGGTCTTGTCTAGGAAATCCTTGTTACTATCTCCTAGCATGGAGGGAGTGGGGCGTTTGGGTTCCACGTGGTCGGGTGGCATTCTTTCTTTTCCGTTGGTTCTTCTTCTTGATCGTGTGGTCGTGATTTCCAGTTGGAGAGCTCGTTGGATTCTATTGCTTTTCTGGCTTCGTTCTTTTCAGTTGAGCTTTATCTCCTACCCCTCATTTGTTATCGAGGTGGAATTTGTAAATTGTAATCATGATTATTGGATTTACCTCATTCGGGGAATGAGTGATGTAATCTTATTGTTTAAATGTTAAATTGGAATCTTGAGGTATTATTATCCTTGTTGTAATTTATCTTGCTTGGGATGTATGTAATCTTAATTTTGTAAGTGATTAATGTTTCGGTTTTTTTTTTATGGTTGTTGTTGTTGGGTTTTAAAGTAATCTTTGTCTCGTGGCCTTAGAGGTTGTTGGCATTGTGAATTCATCTTTTATGTTATTTGTACTTAAACAAAAAAAAAAATTGGTACGTTTAAGTAATGAATTGCAACTTCCTCTAGGGTTGCGTGGCGGGGCATTACACATGGTATCAGAGCCTAGGTTTAAACACTGGGAACTCTGGGATTATGTTGGACTCATTATGTTGTAAGTTGTATAGGTTTATACTCTGGGCCCTATGAGCCCATTGTATTAACCTAGTTGTTTTTCTCTTTTGTGTTGTTTTCCTTTTGGGTTGATTTCTCTTGTTTGCCTAGAAGTTGTCGTTAAGTGGTATAGGTCCAATGGTGTAGGAAACTAGTGGGAAGGATAGGATCCTCGGTGTAGTGCGCAATGCACCGATATCCTTTCTATTGGAAGAATGTATTATGGACGATTGTGTAGTGTGTGATTTTTATGTGTTGTGTGTGGTGGACGATAATCAGTTTTATTGTTGTTTCCACCCTTGCATGTCTTCTTGTGCTTTAGCTCTTTGTGCAAGTGGTTGTGTGATTGACCCTTATGTGGTGTTGAAGCTGTCTTTTGCATGAAGTATTGAGTAGAGAATTAGGAAATATGAAATAGGAAATGAACGAATATGTTGTAATTATAGAGATTTTTGCATGCTCTCATGTGGTAGATGCATTTGTGTGAAAGTGCGTGTGTGATTATGAAACCATGATTACATTCGTACCTATGTTAGAACTGTAAATATCTTGTCTTCTCTCTCTTTCTATTGGGTTAACGAAGATGTTTTCCCTTAAGTGTATGGGATATGATGTATCTTATAAGAAATGTTTATGTATTCATGAAGGTTTGTTTTATTAGATTGAACCTTGGGTTAAGGACCTAAGTCCCCAAGTTGTATTCATAAACTGTGGAAAAAGTATAATACAAATAGAGAAATCGTTTTGCAACAAATAAAAGTTTAGAGAGAAGGAATTAGTGAAACCATTGCATGATAATGATAATTGCATAATAGGTGCATCTTGTTGGTGAGGCTTATAGTCCCCAACTTTATTGTTAAATTTTAAAAAACCATGTAGATGTTAAATTCTTGTACCTAGATTTAAAGTGCAAAAGTGTTAAATGAATGTTGAAGTGATAAGGTTGCATACCTTGTCTTGAGTAAACTTTGTAATGATATTTCATTATGCGTGATCTTATGGAATTTGTACTAGGGGTACTTGCAGGCTTCTAGGAGTAAGCCTAACCCTTGGGGGGGAGGATGTAACACCCCTCCATTTTGTGCTTCGTTGTTATGCAATGTTTTCTTTATGATGCTTTATGATTTGATTATGTTAATGATGTAAGCTTCGTCAGTTAGTGATACTATATTGGTGAAGGGGACAGGATCACCTCACTCGCATGCGAGCGCCCTGTGATTCTGCGATTTCCTCTTCACAGTGTGTTTTGATTATGTTATATGCATGTCTGACATTTGTGTGGTTGCAGGATGCAGGTAAAGGACATTGACTCCACCTGGTTCCACAGGTCTGAGCGTGTTCCTTGTCTGATGGAAATCGGTTGGGAGATAGTAGCTAGGCTTTTCTATGTCAAGCCACCACCTTAGTCACAGTGTGTCGTCGGGTTGTAGTCAGGTTGGTTGTTATGTTGCCTTGTCTTCGTATTCTTTATTTAAATTCAAGTTAATTGGCTTATGTTGCTTAACTGTTGATTAAATGCATTTGGTTGTAATGCTAGGAAATTATTTACTGTATTAATTAATTCAATTAACTTAATAAAATAATCTAATATTGGTTTAGATTTATTTTATTGATTATTTAAATTAATTGTGTGAATCAATTAAATTATTCCTTGAATTGAAAGTGTTAAAAGATTTAAATTAATTTTGGTGGAAAGAAGGTTTTAAAATATATTGAATTCTAATTAGAAATTTAAAAGTTGTTTTAAGTTATTAAAAATTCAAATGTTTTCTTATGCAATGACTTTTGGGATAGAAAAGATATTTTCTAAAATAGTTGACTATTTTGGGGAAAGATATTTGTGAAGAGTTGAATTGGAAATTGAATTTAATTTGAATTTGAATTTAGTTTGAATTTGAGTTTAATTAGAATTGGAAAATTGAAAATGGGGATTGGAATTAAAATTAGAGTTGAATTTGAATTTGGGGAATTCTTTTGGAAAAAGAATATATTTTTTCATTTTAGGGTGTTTTTTAAAAAGAAGATAGGGGAGGGCTTTTGGATTTTTTTTTTTTTGGAAAAAAAAGGATGGATTCTTGGTTTTTGGTTTTTTTCGGGTGGAGAGGCTTAGAGGAAGCTAAGAGGGTGGAGTTGAAGGAGTGCTTGGAAATCTTCATGGTGGAAGCTTGCCAATTTTTGGAGAAAACATAAGGTTCTATCTTTTCTCCCTTCATCTTCTTGCTCATTTTGAATGATTGAAAATATAGTTTTAGATTCAATAAAATTCATGGAAAAGCTTTTCAATTTGCACAATTGTAATGGATTTGGAAATAGAAAGAAAATCCAAGAAAACTCAATGTTAAAACTAGATTTTGAAAACCCATTTCCTTGTTTTGAAATAAGTTCTATTTTCTTGATTTGGGTTTGGATTATTTTTACAATTTGGGTATGAAATCAAAATTTGAGTATATATATTTGTGAAGACAACCATATATATCAATATATGGAGATACCCAAAAATATATATACAAATATATTTGTTATTTTAGAAAATTTTAAATTTTGGGTAAAACCCAGAAAATCTCTATATTTTTGTTTTGGAAAAAAACGCAGGAATATAATATTATTTTTTTTATTTTGAGGTGAGGTGGGAGGCCAAACCCGCCCCCATTGCCACCGCCATCACGGGCCGCCCGGGGGAGGCGGTGCTGTGTGCAAGCACACAGCCACCGCCGCCCCTCATGGGAGGCGGGCACTGTGTGCTCCGCACACAGGCTCCGCCGCCTCGGCAGGGAGGCGGCCACTGTGGCTCAGCACACAGGCTCTGCTGCCTAGCCGGTAGGTGGGGCGCTGTGTTTGGAACACACAGGCTCGCCGCCATGGGCAGCGAGGGCCTGCGTGCCCCTGTGGCTTCCCTTTGTGTATTTTAAAACAATTTCTTTTTTTGTTAAATTTTAGTTAATTTTATTTAACCTAACTTATATATATATATATATTAATTATATTATATATAATATTTAGTATTGTATATTATATAAAATATAATATATTTAATATATATTAAATTAAAGGAATTTTAGTATAAGTTCAAATGTATTTTATGTTAATTAAAAGTATGAATTAATTGGAAAATGAAATATTACTTTATTTGATATATTTTATTTAATGTGAATTTAAATTTAAAGTGATATAAATTATTTAATTGCAAATAAAATATCATTTTATTTGGTATATTTAAACAATGTTAAATGTTAAACTAGAACTTCTAAACGATCATGTGATTATTATGATTGCGGAAATTGATATTCCAGTATATTGTCATAAATTTCAATGAAGTGATTTTAAGTTATTATTTAAATGGATATTAAAGGCATATCTTGTTATTTTCTAGATGTTTAATTATATAATATGATTGCGGAACTGAAAGTAAAGGACGAACTTATTAGTTAACTTAAATGATTTATTAATCAAGTGATTTATCTTTTGTATGTGATCATGAAACTTAGAGAGAATGGTTGATTTAAATTTTAACCAGATAGCTGTATTATTAAAGTGTTTTGATTATGAATATGGTTGTGAAATTTAGAATAAATGATCTGTTCTTGAAATATTTCAATGTCGTGAAAAGAAATGGGATCAATTGATTGGATAGATGCAAGTCATGAAATCTGTGTTTGAATGGATTTAGGAAATCCAAACATTAGCTTACCTATTTGTCTGAGATGTTTTCAGTGTTTAATTGTTCGCCTTCGATGTTGTGAAATGAGAGTGAATGTTTTGAGAATCTTCCATATATGGGTTCATTTATTGGTATGGGTGGTTATACGTGAGTCAGCCTTTGTTCTGTACTTTGGCTTCCGTGTTATGAGAAAATTTGTTTGTCAAAATTACATTTTTGGGCATGTAGAGATCCTGTGATTATATGATTGTTGACTTTAAGTCATTTCTTGTTGATCATGTAAGTCTTCCAGCAGTGTTTTCTTGAGATGATGTTATGCCTCTTATGTTTTGCTTTGTCTTTATTGGATTGTGTGTGAGTTAAGCTTAAGTGGTTACCTGGTTCTTTGAACGGGTTGTGTGACCCTGTGATTCATGGTTGAGTCGAGTTATCAGTTTGTTATGTGGGTCTCATTATGTTAGTCAACCTTGTGCTAGCCTGAGGTAGTGCACGCTTTGGTTTCAATTTTGGGCATCCGTAGTGATGTGTTACCTGTTGAGGTGTATGATTATTTGTGATTAGTGTCAGTGCATTGTCTACCCTGGGCATGTGGTTGAGTTATGTGTTGTCAATAGGGGAGTGGCTTTCAAACGAGCGCCGGGCCCAAAGTGGTTCCAGGATAACACGTGTGAAAGTCATTTAATTAAGTGAAAATTAAAATAACTTATACTAGGGAGAGAGTAGCTTTGAACATTAATAAGATAATTTAGCCTCGCTGATTGGCTCAAGGGATTGGATGAGACTTGAGATGAGTCGGGAAGGCCTGGAATGGCAAGATCGTTATCTCGTCTTTATGAGAGATAATCGATTCCGCTCTAGTGTGCATGTGGGGCCGGGAGTCGGTTGAGGTTTCCAGGATATCCCTAGAGGGGGGCCGGGACCTAGGAAGACTTGCCAGGAGATCCCATGCAGCCTTTGCGATGACACTCCTCCTATGACAGCAGTCGGTATGGTGTTGTACCGTTGGTTTATTTTGTGCAGTGATGGTACTCAATTTTGTACTCTGGAAGCATTGTAACCATTGTGTTAAGTGTGTGGTTTTTGTCCTTGATTTAGTTTAGTGTATGTGTTATCCTGTGTCTAGAGGTAGATGGTCTTATCTAGGAAATCCTTGTTACTATCTCCAAGCATGGAGGGAGTGGGGCCTTTGGGTTCCACGTGGTCGAGTGGCATGCTTTCTTTTTCGTTGGTTCTTCTTCTTGATCATGTGTTCGTGATTTCCAGTTGGAGAGCTTGTTGGATGCTATTGCTTTTCTGGCTTCGTTCTTTTCAGTTGAGCTTTATCTCCTACCCCTCATTTGTTATCGAGGTGGAATTTGTAAATTGTAATCATGATTATTCGATTTACCTCATTCGGGGAATGAGTGATGTAATCTTATTGTTTAAATGTTAAATTGGAATCTTGAGGTATTATTATCCTTGTTGTAATTTATCTTTCTTGGGATGTATGTAATCTTAATTTTGTAAGTGATTAATGATTCAGTTTTTTTTTTATGGTTGTTGTTGTTGGGTTTTAAAGTAATCTTTGTCTCGTGGCCTTAGAGGTTGTTGGCATTGTGAATTCATCTTTTATGTTATTTTTACTTAAACAAAAAAAAATTTGGTACGTTTAAGTAATGAATTGCAACTTCCTCTAGGGTTGCGTGGCGGGGCATTACAGATTTTCTAGTTTTTGTTTGGATTCAACTTATTCATGCTTAGTACATTCTTTGTCTACAACTTTACTCTCCACACTCTACTACTGCTAACCCTTACTTTTCTCTTCTTCACTTACAATTAACTCTATGATTTTTTCAAATATTTTAGTGGCCATTGTACAAAGGTCCCTATTTTCTCTTTCAGATGGAAAAATCCATCTATTTTGTCTTGATGAGGAGGGGGTATGTTACTTGAGACCTATAAAATACATACATTTGCATCTCCTATTCCTTTCAATGTGACTCCATGTACAAATAGATAGTGAGTGAATCTTACCAATGCCCGCAATAACACCATTATGTAGATCAAACACCTCAATTGTATCCCCTTCTTGGAGTTTATCAATAAATGTCTACAAAATTTAAAAAAATAGACATTATATTGAGATATAAAGCACACATTATATTGTTTTTGACAGCTTTATGTAATGTCTTATGTCTTGGAACAAATTAGTTTTTGTATGTCCTTTTATAAAACACTCTATTACAACTAAGCTCTAAGCTTCCATATGTAAGTTATATGTTCTCCCTTAATTCCATAATCTATGTATACTAGCTAATTACACTTCACTACTATTCTAACATCCAGCTTCTATCAAATATCTAATGATTACCCTTATTTACATAATAAAACAACCATTAATTTAATAGTACTTACTTGCATGTGGTTTCATAGCACTCACCTAGAGTTTAGCATGACTACCACTATGAATGTCATGTGCATTCTCATCGAGTTCATCATCATAACCCCTATCAACATCATCATAGACATTAAGTTGTACAACTTTACGAAGAGTTCTATTGATAGGGCCTTTTTCTTTTTGTCCTTCTTTCATATAATTGATCTACATCATGTGATTTAATCATCATGCAAAAATTAATATAAGTGAAGTAAAGAATGCAAAAGCTATAATTTTTTGTCCAAAAGAACATTTTAAGCATGAAGAATGACAAAAAATTGGGACAGATAACTGAAAACTATTATATTAATTACCTCAATTTCAGGACAACTAAGATGACTGTGCTACACATTCTTGTCCACTTCATCACTGTCAATATCGGCAGCTCTATTGACACCTTGAAGGCATTTTTGTTTTCCTGTTGCTTTGAAAAAAATTGCTCTACATGTGGTTTAACCATCGTGAAAAAAAAAATACAAAGAATTCAATAGTCAAGTAAAGAAGGTAAGTTATAAATTTGTCCAAAAGAACATTTTTTGGATCACTCCAACAATAAAGAAATTGGGTTGGATTCTCCTACACTCATATTTCAATAATCTACATATTAAGAGGCATTTACTACCAAACAAGAAGAAATGAGTTCAATAGAGCCTCTTACCTCATTTGGATCCATGGATTTATGCTCATTCCATGCAAAAACCATAGGATTAATGGTTTCAAACAACTATGAAACTTGGTGACTAAGACCTAATAGGAAATTAATTACCTTTTGTACCCTTGTTCATATGAGTTGACATGATCTACAGAGGCTCCTACTGGGCATTGAATAGATGGTTGTGAAATCTATGTTGATGAAATAGATTTCAACTTCATCCTACTCTTAGATTTACTAACATCTAGTGCTGCCATATAATTGAAAATATCTTCTACACCTGCTTCTCTATTACTGTTTTCCATCTAAAATACAATGTCAATTTCAACCTATAGTTAGTTCAATAAAAAAATGAAATAAATAACACAGTGTAAATTGAACCAAAAATCCACACTTACTACAAATTTGTCCATTTTGGCATGCAACCCGCCTCGGCCAAATGTATATCCATCCCTCACATTATCTCTTGCTCTCTTGTCTTTGCTACTCTTTACCAAATACTCTTTGGAATGCATACTTTCTCTCAATGCCTCCCACTCTTTGGGAGATAGATTGGAGTTGAAACTCTCTTTCCCCAACATGATTATTTTTCTACACATGCATCTATAATTGTTCTTCAAAATTTTCATCCTTTGCTTGTAATATTTTCTAGAGATTTGTCCACCAATAGTCTCAAAAGCATTTTCCATTTTTTTTATTAAATTTTCCACAGCTCGTGGATCTTGATCTACAAAATTTGATTTGCAAATATCCAAATGGGCCCTACATCTTACACCCAACTAAGTGGCCCATCTTGTAGCATTTGGCCCAATGGCCTCACCATCTCTTGATACCTCAAGCAAGAATGGATTCTTTCCTTGTAATTTTCTTTAATTTTGCATTCCTCTCAATAGATTTGTACAAATCTTGACTCGATATTTTTCTTTTGACAATTAAAGCATCCACATCTTCTATTAAATTACCACAACTAGTATTTCTGGATAATCCACTACTTCCATCAAAAGTTCTAGATGTAGTAGGTGCACTTTGAGGCACAACAGATGCAAGAAGTATCTCTTCATGAAATTCATTAACCAGAACTTCATGCTCCTTGGCCACATCAGGTGTGGCATGAGTAGGTAGATCAATACCGGTCTTTGTGGATTCCACATTATTAAACGTGTCCTTTAATGTTGAAAAAAGCATCTATAGACCTATTGTTCCTTTTCCTTGATGTTTTCAAATAATCTCTCTTAGACTTATCCTAAGAGATCATCACAATTTTTCACATCACCATGTGCTATATCAAGCTACACATCACCATGTGCTATATCAGGTTGCACATCAACATGTGTTATATTAGGTTGCACATCACCATGTGCTATATTAGGCTACACATCACCATTTTCTATACCAGGTTACACATCATCACAACTATCATTTTCACCAATTGCATTTGTTGAATCACAAAAGCATTGGATTCTATGAGATGGCAGCACTATATCTTTTTTTTTCCTTTTGTTTTTCCTCCACATTTTCTTTGCACTCTTTTTGTTGCTTGTAAAACAAAAAATATGTCATATTATGTCTTATATACATAAATCTCTTGCCTATAAAATTTGATTAAACACTATTAAACAAATAATATACTACTTAGTGGATTTACAACTTACCTTTTCAAACCAAGACTCAAAAAATATTCATTATTCTTGGCCACTTTTTTAGTACGCACACACTCATATTTTGTCTCTGGAATTTGAAAATTATGATCACTATCATCTAATTTGTGCCTTATAGTCCCTATCTTCATTTCCTGAAGTCCAAATAAACAATAATGTATAAATTAGCAACTTGAAACAATAAAACTTTATTGAGTTCATAAGTTGATAATTGTTGACTTTCCAATCCATTGATAACTACAAATGGAAACTTAAAATAGAATTCATTTTATAGATTAAAAAGAATTTGTTGTCAAAAACCAAGAATTTTTTTACAATTATAGGTATTAGACAAATTTTCCTTAGGGATATATTCACAAGAGAAGAACTCATAAAAGCTTAACACAAGTAGGGTGAAGGAAAAACATAGTCTAGTTCATCATGAGGTGTGTTAGAGCCTTAAAAAATTTCCTAGTTCCATCATCACAATTAACCTTGAGCTCAATGACCCGAGCCTTGACCCTTATATTCCTTTTTATTTTTTACTAAACATATAAATTTTTTAGGTTTGACTGACACTGAAAGACCTATGCAAAGCCAAAAATTCATCATATATATACTTAAGAAAAAACATGTCCAGCTAAAAAAATTCCAAATCCCTTAACAGTCTCTTACCTCGATCCCACAGTAGTAATTTGAACCATTGGTGGGCTGGTGGTGTGCAACATACAACATGAATATGTTTACCGCCATACTACGAGAAGGAAAAATGAAGGGTGTGGTATAGTATGGAATAACCCGCCATCCCGCGAGGAAGATCATAAAGGCATGTGGTAGGATGACCGTATGAACTGCTATACCGTAGAAGGATATGATAAAGCATATTGTATGGTGGTAACCATTAATGTAAACTATAGTACTGTGGGTTAAACAAGTCAATCTTGTGGTATAGAGGTAAGGATCCCACTAGCCCATGGTGAAATGCAAAGAAGCATGTAGTATAGTGGTTTATACCCCTCTATCCTGTGTCATTTATAGAAAGTGGTGACAATAAAGTGGTATTAAATGCATGAATCACATCAATCACCTGATCTTGTAAAACCAATGGTGCATATTCAAACTCAAGCTACAAGAAAAATATTTGGCGTAAGGTTGATATTAATGTTGACATGACTGAGCTCTAAAGCCATTAAACCAAGAATTTGGCATTCTCTTTGCACTCATTTGCAAAAATTATCTTGCATGGAGCTGGGAGTTCGAGGAGGTTAAGATCTACAACCATCGTAACTCGGTAAGTGCACATAACTCTTGTGAATTAAGTTTTACAAGTACAAGATTGTTTGGAATTCTACATTTTAGAAGTAAAGGAGAAGTAATATAGTTAAACTATGAATTAAGTTTTATGAGTACAAGATTGTTTGGAATTTTGCATTTCAGATACACTAGGAGAAGTAAGATAGTTAAACAGCATGCCGCCCAAGAAGAAAGAACTTGAAACTAAAAAGGTCATCATGTCGCCCAAGAAGAAAGAACCTCAAACTAAAAATGAAGAATCTAATGTTAAAAATAGGTCCTTACACCAATCTATAATGGATATACTCCTTGAATCCATTGAGAGAGGATTTAAGAATTTTTTTAATGATGTGGCTCATGATTGTAGAGATGCCCTTATCCCTATCTCTAGGTGGGAACTATTCTAGTAGTTTTATGAAAAAAGGGAGGGCAAGATTCTAGTGTCAAATCCATGGGATTTAGATTTCGCCAAGTTATTTGTCCCAAATTTTTTTATAGATGTAGAGTTCATCAGAGTATTGGCTAGGATTTATCATCCTGCTACTAGGTCTGTGATATTGCTAGATGGTTCACCATTAGTTGTGTTGACTAATGTGGCCATCATTGAATGTTTTGACCTAAACAAACAAGCCTTGACTAGAATTGATTTGCAAAGAAGTAAAGAAGAATATACTAGATTGAGGAAAACCCATAAAAGTGATGAAGTCCCCACTTACATGAAAAGGGGCGTGAACAACAGGTTGATTCCCATATCCCCTTCTACTACTGAACCATTTGAAGTCTTATATTTTCAATTCTATTTCAAGAAAATCTAATTTTCTCTCTATCAAGTACTTGGGATAGATGCAAAAGAGTGAATGTTAGTTAGTTTAATGATTATGGCTATGAGGATCCAAAACCCTAAGACAAACATTGAATATGATTTTGCCTCATATCTTGAGAAAGAATTGCATGAAGCATTTCTGCAAGTCAGGGAAAATAGAGCCTACATAACATTCATGCAATATTCTTTGTTGTTCCACCTGATATTATACTAGAATAAAGATAGATGGAGCAAAAGGATGTGTTTGGGTCAAATTGACAAGCAGGGGAATTTGTTACCAGTGCAACTATGGTGTTATATATGGGACAACAAATGTAAGAATTCAAATTATGTGATATTCTATGATGAGTTTGTGTATTGAATTATGAGAGTTATTGGCCACCAAACACAAATACTACACACACTTTTGCTACAATTGTTAAGACCTTTGGTTTTGAAACCTGAGCAAGGCCATACTCATAACTTCAGTGATTGGTTTTTTCTAGCAAATACCATAATAATCAAGATTTATGGATGCACACAGGCCCCACATATACTACCAAATTTTTTCCCCCTTTGATTAGCCTTTTTAGATTTCATGTGGCAGATGCAATGGATGGAAAAGGATTTCATGAGTAAACAAAGGAAGGGTACATTTCTACCCAATTTGACAACATGTTGGGAACTATTAGTGGGATTTGATACACTTGAAGAGTTGTAGAATTATCTAAAATTGGGGTACTCTTTACAATATGGAAAGGAAAAATATTTTGACCCTGAGGGTCACATGAATTTTGTAAGATGCACCATCCTTACCAAGGCTACAGTTACTCACTAGGTTGACTATGAAGAAGATGTAATCAGAAATGGTTTCACTCCTCAACATGTATTTGATAGGAGGAGAAAATGGGAAATTATGAAAAGGTTTGAAGAAGAAATAAAGATGAAGCACAATGATTTCTTGGGTTATTTTGTAGAGGAAGTAGATCCTATCAAGAGGATTGATATGATAATAGGTTTCATGAATTATATAAGACTGCAGTAGATATGGGGATACTTTCCAAATTGTGTCCCAAAAGGCCGAGTGGTATTCTAAATATAGAACCAACTCCATATATTGTTTTAGTATGTCATGCTTCTCTAGGATCACCTCTTGAACAACCACCTTCTAAAAAACAAAAGACAGAAGGGATAGAGCCACTTGTTTCCTATCAAATAAGTGAGGAGGTTGGAGATACAAAAGAAGCAGTTAATGTGTTAAGACAATTCAAGGATGATGTTGAAGTGGACCAACCTATGCTTGAAACTGAAGCCCATAGGCCTAAAGCTAGAGTTTATATTGAGGTACAAGGAGAAAGAGAAATGCATGAGGATGGCAGGGTAGTTACAGCTCGCAAGTTCTTGGAAGACGATGAATTTATCAAAACCCTTGAATTTAAAGACTTTTGGATTAAGATGAAAATGAGAGAGTTTGAAGTGAGGATTGAAATAAATATGATGGGAGCTAAGGAATCCCAACATGACCAGATAGTAGCCCAAACTTTTAATGAATTAAGGATTAATAATATTGATGTTAGCCCACAAGAGGCTAGAGAGATGATTTTGAAAAGTAATATATTTATTATCCCTAGTATGGAATTAAAGAAAATGTTTTTACTTGATCAAGTGAGAACACAAGAGGAGCCAATGTTGATTGTTGAGTTTGGCTTAGATGAAGGGGTAAGTGGCATAGGGTATAACCCTAAGATTGAAACCTTAGAATTTTGGGCCAAACAAAAGAGTACACAAAAACCAAGGTTACCAGATGTAGTGTAGGAAATGAAAGGGACAACTATGGTGAAAACATTAAAGGATACATCTCCTATAGAAGTTGTAACCATGACAATGCATTCAACTATGTTCACCCAAAGCTAGACTGGGAGAGTATGAAAAGGAACAAAAAAATTTAAATGGTGACTTCAATAAATTATTCATGGAAAATGTGAAGTTGAAGGAAAAATTGAAAGGAGCGGGCCCCTCATAGAACAAGGAAATAATGTTATACCAGCATCCTCCTACTCCACCAGTTGATATAGAAAGTGCTTCTACTAAACAAGCAAGCATTCTTAGACAAGAGAATGAAGAGTTAAAAAAATCCAACAATGAGGGTAAAGAAGGAGCGAATAAGGAAATATGCAATGTTTTAGAGAAGGTCCTCAAGCATAGGATAAAGATAATTGTGGATAAGTTGGAAAGTGTGTATGATTGCTACAACTCACTGACACATGAAATTGATCAAATGAAAAATCTACCCATACTGGATCCCCTTTTTAAGAACTAGAAGCCCATACTCCACACATTGGTAACCTTGTGTAGAATCTTACAGAGGAGTACTGAGGCTCTTGCAAATTAAAACCTATAGAGTAGATGGCCAAAATAGTTATAGATGAATTCCAATATATGCAGGGAGAGGACCAAAATATCAAAACAAGAATAGATTCATTTCATACTTTGAATCAGTGGTTTGTGCCAAAACTATTTAAAGATGATGACCACTTGAAGGACCTCAATGAATTAAAGAGTGAATTTGGCCATATTGTTCCACAATGCATCACTCATATATAAAAGGATGGTGAGTTGAGTCTTGACAGGTTCGACTTAATCATGGATGGAGTAATAGCATTAGATGTTGGATATTCTAAGCTTATCATGGATGGCAGGGTGTTACTAGACAACCGATGGAAGATTCACCTTGAAAATATATTGAAAATTCAAGAATACAAATGGCCACATGATTATACAGTGTATGAGTGGGAGCAGAGGAATATAAGTCCTCCCCTTTAACAATAGGCCTTGGGGCTATCATAGTGGAAGAACCGCACATTCAGATACACTAATATGGAGAAAGGACCTTGAATAGATCTTTAATTATCACATGTGCCTTACGAAGATTAACAAACTATGGTGTCATGAGTGTTGCAAACTTCATTAGTTATCTACTTTCTCTATTTTATGTTTTAAGAAAAGCTAATGTTTATTCTAGTTTATACGAAGAGGCATGAATTTTGAAAAGATGCCATATTTTGTAACGGTTTGAAGCTTTTTGCTTCTCTTATAAAAGAGAAACCAAGACCGAATTTTGATATCATCATCATAGGAATTTATATAAGCATATATGAGGAGACTTATGTTATATTGTAATATCTATTTGAAGCAATCAATGGACAAGAAGATTTATTCTAGTGCTCGAATTCTTGTTTCAATTATTTGTTGATAATACTGTGTATGATTGGATTTTTTATGTATTTTAGGTTGGAATATAGGGGTATATTATGAATTGGTATCATTTATTTGTTCATAATCATCTCCATTGTTGATTACATTGCATTGCACATCTTTCAAACTCAAAGCATTAATTCACATTGCATAACTAATAACTAGATGTTGATAGATGAAAAAAATTCAATTACAATATAGTTTTTATAAAGTCAACCTAAGCAATTATGCAGTTAATTCACATTGCATAACTAATAACTAGGAGTAGCTACCAATTGCATTTTCTTGTCTTGGCATTCCATGAGACCACATTTCTTTGGGGAATTTTTTCAAACAATTCGTTGCCTTGTCTATGCTACCACATTTTTCATACATATTGTCTACCAAAGCATTTTATCAAATAGTTCAATGCCTTGTTGCTATGGCTAAAATCCTTAAAAAAGGGCTTTCAAACAAGCTATGGATGCTTGGAAAAAATCTATCAAAGCATAATAGTAAGCAATAACATAGACAAGGCAGTGATCTGGTTGAAAAAATTCCTCAAAGAAATGTGGTCTCATGGTGATGGAATGCCATGAAAATCCATAAAAAAATACTTTTCATGGCATTCCATCACCATGAGACCACATTTCGCTGAGGCCTTTTTTCCAAAATTCATTTCCTTGTCTATGCTACCACATTTTTCATACATGTCTACCAAATTTGTAGGCCATATATATGCTCAGAAAGGGTAGGCAAAGAAGGATTTGAAAATTTTAAGAAAGGAAACTCACATAGATCCACATGATGCTCATCCATTTATCAAGATGGGTGAGTTATTAATATCAACGAACCCTAGTGCATCCTTAGATTCTCTTAAGAGAAAAAAGTCTCTTCTAAAGAAGAGCAAGGAAGAAGTACCCATTGGATCGTTAAACAACATTGGGGTTCTTCATTTTGAGCGTGATGAACTAGAGTTGGATCAAAAAAAAATTTATGGAGGCATTAGGAAATGACATTTGGGTTGAATTCATAAATAAAATCCCCAGTGCCAATTATGCAGTTTTTTCTATGCACTTTAAGGATATGGAATTCTTCCATCGAATAGAAGAAGGTGGTATTTCACTAGAGTTAACATGGGATAAAGTGACAACACTATTTAATCTTGCTAGGTTGTTTGAATAGCTACATGATACTAAAAAAGAAAATCTTTTATACAGGCTAAAATTGTTCGAGTTCCTAATTATCTGGATGCATATCTACATTTTGCAGCCATGGCTCAGGCTCAAAATGAGATCCAACTAAGCCTAGAATTGATTAGGGATGCACTTAAGGTAAATAAAAACTCATCAAATGTTTTATGTGTGCTTGGAAACATGGAACTGAAAATAGATAATTGGCTTAAAGAAAAAGAAATAATAAAAGTAGCACGCCAACTTGTCTTGGCTAATGAAGCAAAATCAAAATTTGATGTTCAAATAGAAAGGAGAAATCAAGAGGAAGAACTTTGTTGGGGGATGCAACAAGAGGAGAAATTTGAACATGTGAAGGAATTATGGAAGAGTAAGCGTAAGGAAAGGGATGATGATGATGATGAGGTTGGTTAGTCTTAGAGGAAACAAAAGAAGGAAAAGAAGAAAAAGAAGAAGGATAAGGACCAAAAGGCTTATGATTCTTATATGGAGGAACCTGATGTTTCCATGGAAGATGAGGAAAATTATATGAGAGATAAGGCACAAGATGATGCAGAAAATTCCCAAGATCTTCTTATAGCTGCAGGTCTAGAATATTTTGATGATGGTGAGACAAATTCTCCAGTTTCAACAAAATCATGAAGGAGACATGCATGCTCTAATTCTAAAAATGATGAGCCATTGCAGAAATAGAGTCTGAGAGAAGATAATCCATATGATGATGATGTTTAGGCTTCCTGAGATTTAACCAAACCTAGCTCCTATTTTCCATAACAAAAATCCCCAAGGCCCATGGGAAATGAATTATGAGCATTGGAGTTTCAATAGACTAAAATAGGTTGCCCATAAAAACAAGAAAGAGGAAAAATGAAAAGATAACATACAAATGATTCATTTGAGATTTTTGATAAGGTATCATTTAACTATGTCAAATGGATTTAGAAGGGACAAAGCATATTTGATTGACTAAAATTTTGAGGTAGCCTATCCATTAGCATTGTATGCATCATCTTCTCTTGGAATATGTTGAAACTCAAATGCTCATCATTCATTTCCCATGGGTGTTGGGGATTTTTATCTTGGAAAATAGGAGCTAGGTTTGGTTAAAGCTCAGGAATCCTAGCATCATGATCATATGGATCATCTTCTCTTGGACTCTATTTCTATAATGGTTCATCATCTTCAAAATCAGAGTATGCATGTCTCCATGATTTTTTTGAAACTAGAGAATTTGTCTCGCCATCATCAGAGTCTTCTACACATGCAGATGCAAGAAGATCTTGGTAATTTTATGCATCATCTTGTGCCTTATCACTCATATAATTTTCCTCATCTTCCATGTCAACATTAGGTTCCTCCATATAAAAATCATAAGCCTTGTAGTCCTTATCCTTCTTGTTTTTCTTCTTTTCCTTCTTTTGTTTCTTCTTAAACTAACCGGCCTCATCATCGTCATCATCCCTATCCTTACACCTACTCTTCCATAGTTCCTTCACACATTCAAATTGCTCCTCTTGTTGCATCACCCACCTCAGTTCTTCCTCTTTCTTTCTCCTTTCCATCTAAATCCTTCATTCTTCATCAGCTTTTTGTTTTGCTTCATCAACCAAGACAAGTTGGCATGCTACTTTAATTGCTTCTTTTGCTTTAATCCAGTCATCTATTTTCAGTTCCATGTTGTCAAGCATACATAAAGCATTTGATGAGTTTTAATCCACCTTAAGTGCATCCCCAATCAATTCTAGGATTCGTGCATTGTAGAAATAGATTCCAAGAGAAGATGATATATACAATGACGATGGATAAGCTACCTCAAAATTTTAGTCAATCAAATATGCTTTGTCCCTTCCAAATCCATTTGACATAGTTAAATGAGATCTTATAATTTTCCTCATCTTCTATGGCAACATCAGGTTCCTCCATATAAGAATCATAAGCCTTGTGGGCCTTATCCTTCTTATTTTTCTTCTTTTCCTTCTTTTGTTTCTTCTCAGACTAACCAACCTCATTATCATCATCATCCTTGTCCTTAGGCTTACTCTTCCATAATTCCTTCACACATTCAAATTGATCCTCTTGTTGCATCACCCACCAAATTTCTTCCTCTTGCTTTCTCCTTTCCATCTGAATCCTTCGTTCTTCATCAATTTTTTTTTTTGCTACAACATCCAAGACAAGTTGGCATGCTACTTTAATTGTTTCTTTTTATTTAAGCCAGTCATCTATTTTTAGTCCCATGTTTCCAAACATACATAAAGCATTTGATGAGTCTTTATCCACCTTAAGTGTATCCCCAATCAATTCTAGGCTTGGTGCATTGTAGAAATAGATTCCAAGAGAAGATGATGCATACAATGATGATGGATAAGCTACTTCAAAATTTTAGTGAATCAAATATGCTTTGTCCCTTCCAAATCCATTTGACATAGTTAAATGAGATCTTATAATTTGCCTCCTCTTCCATGGAAACATCAAGTTCCTCCATATAATAATCATAATCCTTGTGGTCCTTATCCATCTTCTTTTTCTTCTTTTTCTTCTTTTTTTTCTTCTTAGACTAACCGGCCTCATCATCATCATCATCCCTATCCTTATGCTTACTCTTCCATAATTCCTTCACACGTTCAAATTGCTCCTCTTGTCGCATCACCCACCAAAGTTCTTCCTCATACTAAGTTTTCCTTTCCATTTGAATCCTTTGTTCTTCATCAACTTTTCATTTTGCTTCATTAGCCAAGATAGGTTGGTGTGCTACTTTGATTGTTTCTTTTGCTTTAAGCCACTCATCTATTTTTAGTTCCATGTTTCCAAGCATACATAAAGAATTTGATGAGTTTTTATCCACCTTAAGTGCATCCCCAATCAATTCTAGGCTTGGTGCATTGTAGAAATAGATTTGAAGAGAAGATGATGCATATAATGACGATGGATAAGCTACCTCAAAATTTTAGTCAATCAAATATGCTTTGTCTCTTCCAAATCCATTTAACATAGTTAAATGATATCTTATCAAAAACCTCAAATGAATCATTTGTATATTATCTTTTCAGTTTTCCTCTTTCTTGTTTTTCATGGGCTACCTATTTTAGTCTTTATTTTAGAAAATTTTATGTGTCCAATGTATTATGCTTTATCTTTCTATCAAATTCTAGATTAAAAGAACTTATAAATGAAAATGGATTAATTCATCTATTTTTATTTTGCAGTCCCAAATAGGTGGATTAGATTATTTTGCTATTGAACAAATCTTATACAATGTAATGTCCCTTTTTCGAAATGAAACTCAAATGCTCATCATTCATTTCCCATGAGCCTTGGGAACTTTTCTCTTGGAAAATAGGATTATAATAATAACTCAAGGGGATCTTAGTGTCATAAAAGGGGCCACTTAAGTGTTGACATAGAGACCAGGAAATGTTTATGTTGCAAATGGGGTATCCATTGTGCTAGATGAAAGGGGTCAATTTGATATTGCAAAGGAAATTTTTACATAGATACAAGAAGTTGTAGGAAACATCTTTCTTCAGATGCCTAATGTGTGGGTAAATCTAGCACAGGTTTACTTTGCACAAGTATAGTTTGTGCTTGCAGTGAAAATTTTTATGCTGCAAATGAGGAAGCCATTGTAAAGTGTTGCCACAGAGACCATGAAATGTTTATTCTACAAATTGGGTAGCCATTATGCTAGTTGAAAGGGGTCAATTTGATATTGCAAAGGAAATATTTACACAGGTACAAGAAGCTACTACATGAAACATCTTTATTTAGATACCTAATTTGTGGGTAAATATAGGACATGTTTACTTTGCACAAGGACAGTTTGCGCTTGTAGTGAAAATGTGTCAAATTTGTGTTTAATGTAATGAGGTTTTCGAATTACCTCTAAATTTGTTGTAGAGGGAATCCCCATATCTAATTTCACTACAGAGGGCCTTGACGAATTCAAATTCATTGCAGCAAACTTTGAATTCCTTGTCCTTGCCCACCTTTTTAGAAGTCTCCAGGTCCTCTCCAAATCCTTATCACCCATGCAAGTAGATGCCATACCTGATCAAAATGACTCATACCAGGCTAACGAATGAAGCAAGGTCTGCAATGAATGAATGAAGCAAGTTCTGCAATGAATGAATGAAGAAGGTCAAGTGAGATGAATGAATCTGCAATAAACGTGAATAATCAAGCCAATACATCATGCGCATGAATACATCACGTCAATAATTCGCTGACTTGTTTTTTAAAATTTTTGTCTAATTTGGATTTGATGACTAACTATTTAGTCATTTTTATTTCTATGACTAAATAATTTTTTATTCAACAACCAAATTAGTCATTTATTTACTCATTTATAGCCGAGTTACAAAAAATGAGTAGAATTTAGTCATTTTTAGTTGTTGTGACTAAAAGTTTTATTCACCTAGCCATTTATTTTCCAAATTCTACTAGTGTAAGGAGATGAACAAAAATGAGTTGCTAATACTTAAGATCATAGGCCAACATACCTGACGATAAAGGAGAAGAGCCATTGGGAGTAGGATGTTGTCAACTTGCTGATTGAGATTCAAAAATTAGCACACAATTAGATCAAGAAGCATAAAATTAATGATAATATGGATTGTGGGAATCTAATAGCATTGATTTTCTCGATAGTTTTTTGGACAAATTTTCAAAAAAAGTGAAACACAGGAAAATACTCCCTGATATGAATTTGTGGGTCTTGATAAAAAGTGCCATGCAGAGTGCTAGCAGAAGAGCACATTGGATTAATATTTTTTCAATAGTTTTTGGATATATTTTCAAAAAATATGAAACATAGGAAAATACTCTCTGATATGAATTTGTGGGTTTTGATAAAAAAGTGTCATGTGGAGTACTGGTGGAAGACCACAACCAAAGCATGGAAAGAAGCCAATCCCTGATGCACCTAATTAACATATTCACAAGAATCGCGATGTAATGATATTTTTATTTTCATTATAGGATCACTAACATCTTCAATACCCTTTCCATTTAATTTTCTATACTTATTTATTATGCTATCGTATGGGTTAATCTAAGAAAGCATAAACGCTTAATGTGTTGGAAAGTCATTTTAGGAACTTTCTACTCTTGAATTTAATTTAATTATCACCTCTATTAAGGGACAAGATTAAAAAAATATAAATAAATTAGAACTTAAATAATCACAATATATGCATATTTAATTTAAAATTGATAATATTTTTATAGTTTTTAATATTTAAAATTCTTGAAATGATTTTATAACAATCATAATTCTTAATACCAATGAAATTATAAATTTTACAAAAATAACATTTATTAATATACTTTTCTAATTTAAGAAATCATATTTACTTTGAAATTTAATCAAACAATTATATAATTAATATAGATATCTTAAATATATCTATATAAAAACATCAAAACATATCAATTTTGAAAATGGTTTTACATAATTGTTATTTTATTTATTAATCTTTTGGTATTGATTATAGTTTAATAGAATTTACATAGCACTCCTAGTTCATCTTATCCTTTTTGGATAGGAGATCAGAATAATTCAAGTTCTAAATCATTATATGATTCTATCAGCTATACTATGTATTACCTTTTGTAGTATACATACAAAAATTACAGAAATTACAATTGTTGATTCAAGAGTTCACAACATATGTGTTATTACATATACAAAAAATATAGGGTCTTTGGATAAAAGGAAGACAACATGTTGATATGAGTCTATTGCTCGTTGTTTCCCCCACTGGTTGCCTCATCTTCATCCTAGATGAGCTCATCCACAAACCTTTGTTCATTCAAAACCACCTCTTTTGCACCAGTGTTTACTAGATCCTCTCCTTATGGATTCAACTATTGGGTGCCTCTTTTTCTTGCTGGTTTGATTGCCTCATCGACTACTCTTTGGAGTTCTTCAAATTCTCTCTAGAAGATCACCACCTCCTCCAAGTTTAGATGATAGGCATGACCACATCTAACCTCCTCCCTTCTTATGGTTGTTGTACCATCCCTTATTATTTGCATTAAATTTTCCATTGAAATTTCCATAGGGATTGAGACCTACAAGGCAACATTAGCAAGTGTGTCTCCTTGAAGACTTGGTAAGTACCCTCTTAATGCCCTTAAATTTATCATAATTTCTTACTCTCCATATATGCCACATTATTTCATTACATAAGAAATACTAGAAAATCTTGTAGTCATATTTAATCTTAAGATTACAAAATAAAATATCATGCCAAACAATTTTACCCCTGATATACAAAATTTTCAAGTTATGACAGAATAAATTCCAAATTTCCTATGCATAAAAGTAGTCAAAAAGGTTGTGCTTAACCATTTCAAGTGCCCTGCATAAACTGCATATATCAACATCTATAAAATTAGTTTTACAAGGAATTTTATGAAGTAAGATCAACCATCTGAAACAAGCCTTTTTAGGCTCCATAGAAGAGTGTCAAACAAATGAAAAAAAAATTCCATTGTTTTACATCTAATGTTAAGCCCCAACAATTATTTACATGCTCAACAACAGAAATATTATCAACAAGATCATTGTATATTGTTTTAGCTTTAATATTAACAATGGTAGAGCCATCTTTCCAAACCATGTTCTCAACAGGACTGATTCCCTTCTCCACATTCCTGGGAAAACACGCATCCTTGCATGCTTCTAGCAAAGTCGAGTAGGTTCTCACACTAGAATCAGGTAGATCAAAGTTTTCCTAGAGGTTATCCCAACTTTTCAAACTCCCATTATCTAAAATATTAGCTAGAGATTTAATAGATCTTTCTCATTCCAATTTTTAGTCAAGTGGCCTTGAAGCAAGGTGAGTGTTTTATCATTATGCTCCAAGTTCCACTAGATGGAACTGTGTGTTTGACATTGCAATTTTTTTTTAGGGTTATATTAAAATATTTATATTACATATTATTATTTGTTAGTTCCTAGGCATTCCAAAGGCTTTTAAAAATGATGGACCCAACCGGAATCATAGAGTGCTTATTAAGGAGAATGTCATTCAGGGGTAGTTTCTTCCACAGCTTGGCCTACTTAGGTACTACCAAAATAATTTTATTTCACACCAAGACCTTCCAAGGTTCACTACCTTCAAGAGACTTTAAAATCCACTTGGCCGCCAAGGAAACCCCTTGTAGCCTATGATCCTTTAGCCTAATGCCACCCTGAGCCTTTTTTAAACAACACTAGTCCCACCTAACCAAGTGCCTCTTCCTCTTTCCCTTCCCATCTAAGCATAGAAATCTCTTGATCCTCTTTTGGATGGAATTAGCTTGATAACTATTGAAGAACAAAATGGATGCAAAGTTACAAACACTGTAGGAGGACAATTTGTTTTGGCAGACCTCAATTCTGCTAGCTAGGGAGAGGTATTGTCTATTCCACCCTCCTAAATTTTTCTCAAGATTGGACTTAATCTAGTTCCACATTTCTTTGAGGTCAGGGTTGACTGCAAAGGGGATCCAAGGTATCTCGCCAAATTTTTAGCCCCCCCCATTAGAATCTATATCTAGCAAGCTAGTCTAAGGGATCTTCCTTCCATCCTAGAAAGGTTGATTTGGCTCTAGATAGTCTAGCTCTAGAGGCTTGACAAAATAGACCAAGTTTCATCGTTAGAGATTCTATGTTATCCTTATCAAGATCCACAAAGATGGATGTGTCATTCACAAATTAAACATTTATTAATTCATTCTTGTCTGGTAGTCTGATCCCTTTTATTCTGGGAGAGAAAGTGTGATCCCTTAAAAGATAGAATAATACGTTTGAAGCTATGATGAAGAGGGTGGGAGCCAAAGGGAAGCCTTGGTAGATAGATCTTTCTAAGGATACTTTTTTAGAAAGTGTGTCATTTGCATCAATTTGAGTTGAAGAAGCTTTGAGGAGTGTGTCCACCATGCCACAAAATTTTCCAAAAAAGCCAAAGGCTTGAAGAAATGTCCTTAAAAAACCCATTCCACTCTTTCATAATTTTTTTTTAAGTCTAGTAGGAGCATTGTTGAGTTCTAGTTAGAGTTTTTTGCCCACTCCAAAGCTTCCAAGCTTGTGATTAGATTTTTTTGAAGATATACCAACCCTTTATAAATATTGTTTGAGTGTTATTGATAAATTTAGGTAGGATGTCTACCATCCTTGAGGAAATTACTTTGGCTAGCACCTTGTAGGAGAAATTAAGCAAGGTTATTGGCCTCTTGTTCTTAACTAGGGTCTTTTCTATGCCCATTGGGAGGAGCTTGATTATTCCTCTATTGATACTCCCCCTAGTGACCCTCTATCCAAGGCCTCTCTATAGACTTGCAAAAGATCATCACACACCCAGTCTAAAAAACTTTATAAAATTCCACTAGTAGCCCATCCCATCTAGGGGACTTATCATTACTCATAGAGATCACAACATTTACTATTTCATCCTTAGTAATGTCAGCATCAAGCAAAATAGAGTCTTTCTAGATCTTATCTTCCTCAAAATTAGATCCTTAATGGTGGACTTGGTTGATTGACCCCCTTCCAACCTACTTTCAAAGGTAAAGAGAACCTTAAGGAGGTATGGAATTGAGTGAATATATCCTCCTCAGAAGAGCATAAATGAGTACTATCCCATATTTGACCCACTTGATCCCTTACCTTTTTTTCTTTTAGGTAGGTGAAGAATAACTTTGACCCCTTATCCCCACAGGTGAGCTAATTCAAATTTTCCCTGACCTGTTTCCCATTTATCTTATGGGCCTGAATCCTTCTTAGGCTATCTTTGGCCAAAATTAAGGTTTCACATAACCCCTTATCATTCGGGTTATCTTGCAACCTCATTTCAGCCTCTAACATGTAGTCTTGGAGCTCCTTTTCCTCTCTCTTGTTGTCTACAGCCTATTGCTTACCAATCACTTGGACAAGGGTTCTCTAGCCATCCACATTAACATTCCACCTTTCAATCATGAATGCATCCTTCATCATCTATTTATTTATTTCCTTGAGGGAGGAAATTGCCTCTTGGTAGTCAACATCCTTTAAAAGGTAAGTATTTAGCATGAACCCGCCTTTCATTATTGTTTATATTTCTTTGTGAAGACAAGGCAGGAGATTAGCCCTGATAGGATGGTGGTCAGAGAGAGTGTAACGGTACACCTAGACCTTGGTACCTTCCTCATTTAGATAGAAGTTGAAGTAGCCCTTGTTTGTATAAAATGTTTCCAACCTACAATAGATTCGGCAACCCCCTTTCTATGTGTTACACCAAGTGAACCACACACCATTACATTGCCTCTTGTTTCCTTCCATGGGGTCTATCAATATTAGCTTACTCTTAATCCCTAACTAGAAATTATTTTCATTACCTTTCCAAGCCATGCCAAATCCTCCCCACTTTTCCTCACTTTGCTCTACCATATCAAAATCGCCACCCAAAATCCAGGGGATATTGTATAGCCTACCTAGCCACTTCCAGAGTCCACATCTTTCCCTATGGTCATTGGGGGCATAAATAGAATAGATACTGAATAGTACCCCATCTCTTTCCAAGGTGACCCACACTACTCTATTACAAGGAGAGGAGCCACTACTAGTGATAAATTGTGCCCACTGATTAGACACCAAAATAGCAACCCCTCCTCTACCCTTTTCATGAGAGGTTGTAAAGAATTTAGACACATTCCAAACAAATCTCAAGTTTGTTTCCAAGCTAAATCTTGCGGCCTTTGTTTCTTGAAGCAACAAAAAATCCTTTTTCTTCTCAAGAATAAGGAATCTTCATACAATGTATTTTTTGTCAAGGGACTCCAGGCCTCTAACATTCCAAGATTTGTAGTTAAGATTCATTTTTAGAGACCATAGGAGTGTCACCTTGTTCACCTCTAAAATACTCAAATAATTTAGGTAGTTTGTCATCTATTTCCATCTTTAAAATTGGGGATTAGATCATAGTACTAGTTTTCTTTCTTTTGTTTTTGGGTAATCCTAGTTTCTTGCCTCCTCCTGTGGGGATGCTATACATTGTTTTCCTTCTTGTCCCTACCTTAGGCATCCCAGGCTAGGCACCCTACCCCTCACTACTACTCTCCTCATTTTTTCACCCTTTTATTACTATGAGTTCCTTATTATAGGCTAGTTTCTCCTTATTGTTCTTATTGTCCTTCTTGGTGGAAAGTCTTTCATCCTTTCATGTTTTGAATGCTTTCACATAATAGGTGTTATCCCCCCATTTTCCTCATTGCATTTAACTTTAGGACTTTGAAAACTACTAAAACCATTTCCACTAGGGGTCAGACTAGAGTTAATATCCTATCTATGGGCATCAGAAGATACCTCATTTGTCATGGCTGAACTAGGCTCAAGGGTCAAGTTGGGTCAAACCACATCCACCTGAGAATTGCTTAAGCTCTGAGTAAGGTGTTTATTTTTAGCTTTTAAAGTAGGTCTATCATTGGTGATAGAATTCCTAGAAGTTCATTCATTTTTTGTGACCTCAACCAAATCTAGGGAGGCACCTTCCCTACTCACAGGCAGGTTGTTAGCCCTAGTCTCATCCATAATGGGATTAACTATCTCAAAGAAAAATTGGTCAAGGGGCTTGCGGATATGATAATGACTGACATTAGAGGAGCCATTAATGTCATATCCATTTTCTAAATTATTTTCAATCCTTTATCTAATTTCTTTCATGGCCAACTATTGAGTGTTCAATTTATCAACCAACCCTAGGCTTTTAGAAAGGCAATGAGTAAGAGCCTTGGATAGATTTTCACCCCCATAATTTAAGGGTTTCTCACTTTCACTTCCCCCTTGCATGAGGATAGTAAAGGGGTTATTCAGGTGAAGTCCTTCCACTCTATTCTCAAAGGAGAGGGCCAAATCCTTAGGAGTCACTACCTACGAGGCCAAGCCAACCTCAAGGTTTGAGGAGGACTAAGTATCACCTCCCCCTAGAGGCGGAGGTAGGATTGCAGAGCCAGGTTAGTCTAGAAGGTCAATAGGATCTCTCTCCCCACTACACATTGAGGCAAGAAGCGATTGATCAACGAGAGGGCTTGCATCTGAAGGGTTAAGAGAGTTTTTCAGCTTAGGGGGGTTCAGAATGATAGATTTATTAACTTTCTTTTTAATCAAGGGGCAATTTTTTTTGGATGTTCCCTTCCTTATGGCATAGATAGTGTGTGTTAATCCCACCCAAAATTTCCAAGAGGCACACACACTGGGAACCATCCTCCATTATTGCAATATTTTCTAGAATCTCAATACCAAGGTTTAGGGAGACTAGCACCCATGTGTCCAAATGTGGAAAGGTGGCTTTGGGTAAGTGCACAAAGATGGTTCCCAAAAAGGGGACTTAAGTGGCCACTTTTTTTTTAAATCAAGAAATAATGACCTTGGATGTGAAATTGAGGATAGTTACACTCAAAATTTTGAGATGGAACAAAAACAAGGATCAAAGTGCTTTGAGTCTACTTTCTAAACTACTAATTCATTTTGAAAATGGTTGAGATTAATGGGTTCAAACAAGGGACATACACAAATTGGTGATATTTTTGTCTGAAAAATATAACATGGCAACTCTTGTACAACCGTATTACGGTGAAATTTTTTTTAGTATTTTTAAAATTGCTACAGTCAGAAGTTAGCTAATAGTATGTAGTTGATGCACAATTTTTCTAATAATTTTTTAATGAATATTTGATTTTTTACTAATTTTTGAAGTGGGCACTTCCTGAAAAATATAGTTTTGGCTGTGCTACCCCTACAAATTTTGGAAAGTAATTGATTTAAAAAAAAAATGTACAATGGAGTCTAGTTTCTAAAAATGTAATTTATTTGAAATTTCGATGAACGGTTAATTTATAATGAAAAAAACACCAAACACTATGTTTTTCCAAAAAAGAGACATACAAACAAAAGAAATTATGGATGAAAGGTTTAAAATTGTCAAAAAGTGAAAAAAATTACATCGTTGGATAGCTAAGAGAGAACCTAACATAACCCAGATGTTCGATTTGTTTGATATTGAACCACATACAATCCTAATGGTGAGCACAAACCTGATTATGTGAAATATTGTAGAATTTGCAAAAACATGTCTTTGGTCATTGGGAATGCCCTCCAAGCCTTTGGGTTGGTATTCCAAGGAAAATACCAATCCCAAGGATTGAGGATTCCCAATGCAAGATATAACAGACATGCGTTATAATGCGCTCACGTTATATCTCAGTTTTGACATGGTCTTTTTCATTTGTGGGGAGCATGTCTAGCAAGACATAATGCGAGCGGGGTATAACACACTCACGTTATGTCTTGCTTTATGTTAAATTCTACTCTATTGAATTTATGTTTATATATTTGTATGTTTGTATGTACATGTATGTATGTATGTATGCATGCATGCCTATATGTATCAATGCATGTATATTGTATGTATGCCAATATGTATGTAAGATTGTATCTACACATGTACATGTATGCTTGTGTCTATGTAGGATTGTATGTACATATGTATTATCTTGTATTTATGTATTTATGTATGTCTTTAAAGGGAGGGATAATTTTAAGAGAGAGAGAGAGATTTAGAGTTGTCTTGGTAGGGTGGGAGGGGAGAGAGAGACAGAGAGAGTCTACAGAGAGGGAGAGGGGGTGGAAGTGAAATTTTAAGAGAGGGAGTGGGAGAGAAGGGGTTGGAGTGAGAGGGACTTAGCCAGGTAGGATGGAAGGGATAGAGGGAGGGAGAGAGAGAGGGGGGTGGGAGAGAGAATTGAGAGAGAGGGAGAAATAGAGATAGAGATAAAGAGAGAGTTATGTAGGTAGGGTGCTAAAGGGAGAGACTTGAGAGTGTGAGGGGGGGTGGTAGGGAGATACTTGAGAG
>VDFB02369943.1:0-30623 GCA_007258455.2 Sequoia sempervirens | reverse complement strand
TCAGTAGCAAATTAAGTTATTTTCACTGTTTTGTAGTTTATGCTTTATTTCCTTTTCCAACCTTTAATGTTTTCATGCGCATGTGTAAACCACCTATACATGATGATATAGGTCGTGTAGAGTTTGTGAATGCACATACAGTGCTAGCATTATCAAAATCTTACAAAACCCTAGTTGATAATTTAATTGAGTTTTTGTGAGGGTTTACTAGACTGTTCAGTTAGAAACCCTTCCTCTAAATTGTGTGTCTAACACCAAGTTGACTAGACATTAGTGAGGCCTTACACAAAGGAACAATCTCACCAAAAGGTCATATTAGACTTTAATGGTGGTGGATATCAACAATATTGATTTGCATAACACTTAAATTTTCATAAGAGTAAGCTTTACATTTCCCCATTTGCTTTTACTATTGTAGCAATAATTTGTATTAGATTTCTAGCCCAATCATACAAGGGAAGTCTTGGAATCTTGTTTCAACTATTTCCTATTGTTGTAAACTTGGGTTATCATTATTTTCACGAATCATGAAGAAATTCAAGGTTATTGTAAAATTCATTACTAAACCTAGTTTTTGCTAAGTTTGATAAAGCGTATTTCAAGTTACAATTTATCTTTAATGACGAACATAACCTACAATATTAGGGTTTGATTTTATCTGTATAAATGTAAAGGAATTTTTTTAGGTTTACATAATTTGGGTAAAATATAAATTTTTGAGTTTTTTACCTAATTTATTATTTAATGACTCTTGGGAGGGTTAAGGTTGTGTAAATCATGAGAAATTGGGGTTTATAAAAAAATTGGTTGACATATTTTAATAAAAAATATTTGTAGGGATATTAAATAATATTTTTATAAATACCAGTTGGGACATTACAAGAGGATTGAACTTTCATATCATTGATGGTCCTTAGGTGTTGGAACTTGAGACCTTAAATGTTATCATTGAGAAGGAAAAAATGATCAAGGAGAATTTGGCTAAAATCCAATGGGGTCAAGTAGGGATTTAGGTTATGGTTCCTTATCAATAAATTTTTGGGGCTCAAGGATCTCAACCTCAATGTAAATGATCTTTCAAGACACCTTCAGTTGCTCCCAATACTTCCTAACAACAATAGAGGTAGAAGCATTATCAAGCACCTTAGAGTAGGTATACTTATTGTGGTCATCCTCACTTTGATCAAAGTAGACAATGTCAAAAGGACTTATTTTCTAAACAAAAGTCTAGTGGTATTCACTCAAGCTTTCATCAATAGAGTGTACCACAACTAACCTCATCTTGGTTAATTGGACCATGCTTTACTTATGGTTAGGAGGGCCACTTTCTGAGATCTTTCATATCCTATAGGGGTTAGTGGCATTTGGTGGTTAGAGTTTCATAGTGTTAGAAATGATAATTGGAGATATTAGTAGGTCACATAGGGTTTTTGCACCAATGGATAACCACCAAGCAAAGCTTTAGGGTATAACTATTGAGGTTCTAGGTATGTTTTATGGAATTCAAGTTTCTATTTATTTGATTTTGGAGCTTTAGATTCCTTTATTCAAAATCTCTATTTGAGAATTATAGGTTGGTGGCAATAAGGTAAGATGATAGATGGAAATTTGAGTTAGATACATGTGCTAAGGTGGTAGTATACTCACTTGTGTGGTTGTGTGTTGTTTCTTGGAACCTTCACCACCATTATCAATTTGTGTATCCTATCATTGGGATCTTATGAGATAGTCCTTAGTATAGACTACTTGATGTTCATCAAGTGACCATTAGTTATCACCATAAGGTAACTAAGTGTGTGGATGAACCTTGTAATCAAGTTGTGATAGTTGGAATGTAGAGGCCCATATCTCTATGCATGATTTTAATTATGCTGCTAAAATGGAGCACACAAAAGTGATGTCAAATTTTTCTATCATGGTGAGTGATCTCTCTAAAAGCGAATATTGCGAGATATCTCTTGATGATCTCTCCCTCTTGAGAGAGTTTGTTGATGTATTTATAGGTATTATTCCTGGTATATTATTGAGGTGGGGTGTGGACTTCCACATTGATCTTATTCCAAGAGAAAATACCATGTCACATTTTCTACACCCTATCACCACTGAAGAACTTAGTGAAGTTTAGTTGAAATAGAGGATTTTCTAGAGAAGGGGCACGTTTGTCCTAGTGTATTTCCTTGAGGTATGCCTATCATCTTCATGAAGAAGATCACATCTCTTGATATTTGTACCAAATACTAGTAATTGAATAAGGTTATGGTGAAGCATTGATATCCCTTTTTGATAATTAATCATATGTTTAATTAATCATAAGATTGATTTGAAGTCTAGGTATCATCATCTTTGTATTCAGGAAGAAGACATTGATTGGATTACATTTTGTACTCATTATGGATATTATGAATTTATTGTAGCTCTATTTGGGTTGATGAATGTTCCATCAATATTAATGATTTTGATGAATGTGGTGTTCTATACTTATCTTGATCAATTTATCCATGTGTTTCTAGATGTCATTTTGATATAATCAAGGACAATGGAAGATCATGAGATCCACTTGCTTCAATTTCTTCAGTGTTTGCACGAGAACTAGATTTTAGTAATTTGGAAAAGTGTGAGATCTTCTAGTTCAAGGTGAATTACTTGGTTCATGTTATGTTAGGTAAATTACCAAGTTTATTAGACCATTTCCTACATAACCCTATGAGATTAAATCATACATACAATCTTAAAAAATTACCATAATGCAAAGATCAAAGACATACCACTAGATTACACAAGATATACCTCGATAAAACTCTCAAGAAGGAAAAAATAAGCCTCCAAAAGCATCCACACTCAATGTATTATTTACTAATGAAACATTATAATACACTTATAGTCTCCATCAATACTTCTAAAACATCAAGCTCCTCCAATGCATCCTTTGTGTCCAATCTCTTAACCCAAATCCCATTCCATGCTTCACATATGCACTCAATGTGAGAGTTCAATACAATGACAACTCCCTCAACCAACCAACAAGCCATCCCAACCACTAAACATGTTATATATTTCTACTACAACCAACAATGACAATAATTATTTCTTGTGCAAGGTGTGTAGTGCCCTATTTCTAACAAATTATTTCTAGTGAGGGTATCTTAATTGATCCCTCAAATATTTAGGTCATTATGGTTTGGTTGGTGCCCACAAATGTCTTTAAGGCCCATAGTTTCATAGGATTGATAGGTTACTATTGATTTGTGATGGAAATCTACAGGTGTTGCATATGATTTTTCTTATCTTCAAAGAAAAGGGAAGAAGTTTGTGTGGTTGTACCAATGTGATAAAGCCTTTCAAGTTCTTAAGGAGTGACTAACTAGTGCACCAATCCTTACAATGTCTAATCATGTAATGGATTTTTTTTTATAGATGCATCATTCGATGGGTTAGGAGATCATTATGTAGAAGGATCGAGTAATTTATTATGAGTCATAGAAGCTCAAGAAGCATAAGATAAACTATCCTACCAATGATCTAGAGTTGGCAATTATCATCCATGTGCTTGAGTAGTGAAGACAACTTCTTTTGGTCCATCAATTAAAAATGTATAATCAACATTGCCTGTAGTACATCTTGTGTGTCATTGTTGTTGGATGAAATTCTTGTACAAGTATGACTTTGATATTCAACACATCAAGGGAAAGGATAATGTGACCACATATGCCTTGAGTAGGAGGTGACACAAGGTCTCAATTTTGTCCCTAAGCATGAATTTACATAGGCATATCCTTGAGTTGCTCACAAAGGATCCTTGGTATCAAGAAGTTTGATTAGATATTGAGTATCAAAGGGCCCTAGTGGGAATTTTTTAGGTTTCTCTTTGAAGTCAAATGGCCTATTATGATATCCTAGTCATATTTATGTTCCAATTTTAGGTAGTCTTTACATGGTTGTGTTGTCCAACATGCATCATGCACCTTACTTAGCACATCTCGGTGTGAAGAAGATGTATGCTAACCTTTGGAAATTGTATCAATGGGTAGGGAGGATGTGTGATGTTGATTTTATTGCTAAGTTATTAGAGTGTTAGAGAGTTAAGGCAAAGCATCAACATCTTGTGGGCCTTCTACAATCACATGACATTCTTGAGTGGAAATTAGACATGATTTCTATGGAATTTATCATTGCTTTGGATGTGTCTTCTCATCATTATAATGTGATCACGATGATGGTAGAAAAGCTAACCCAAATCACCCATTTCTCATTAGTGAGGGTGTTCTATAGTGTTGTGTCAATGGAATGTACCTTCATGGAGGAAATTGTACTCTTGCATGGAGTGCCTCGAAAGATCATATCAAATCATACCCCCATATTCACATATTTGTTGTGGACATCATTTTATCATATATTAGGTGTTCAATTCAACTTTAGCCCAACTTATCACCCAAAGAGAGATGGTCAAATAAAGAGTATGAATTAGGAGTTATAGGATATGCTTTGCATGTATGTAATGGACTAGAAATCCAAGTGGGAGGACTACTTATAGTTGATTGAATTTTCTTTTAATAACGGTTACTACAACTCTCTTTGTATGGCACCATTTCAAGCCTTGTATGGTCATCATTATCATACTCCTTTGAGTCAATACAAGCTAGAGGATCAAATTACTCTTGGTCTTGAGATGCTTTGGGATATGGATCAATAGGTGGTTTAGATCAAGGAGCAGTTATTAAAGAAGTATTTTGATGGCAAGAGATTGAATCAACACTTCTTGGTTGGTGATTGTGTATTGTTTAGAGTACAACAAGATAAGAACCTAATTTGTTATGGAAAATTTCCTAAGCTCGCACCATGCTTTGTTGGGCCTTTTGAGATCCTTGAGAGGACTGGTCTTGTCATGCATTGGCTTGTTTTTTTCCCAATCTCTTACACATCCATGATGTGTTTCGTGTTTTTATACTTAAACAATTTATTTGAAATGTGACATATATTCTTGATTGGGGTGTCTTATAGGTCAAGGAGAGCAATCAACTTTCTTTGGAGCTCATACATATATTGTACCTTTGAAAGCCAACACTTTGGGGTCAAAACTTAAATTAGGTAAAAGTTAAATGGAACCCACTTGATGACTCAATAGTTACTTGAGAGGATGCTACATGGCTAAGGTTTATTTATCCTCATATTTTTGAAGTCATGAGTAAGTCTAGTGTAGGGGGAACGATGCAATGTCTCAAGCGTTTGTGCCTTGTATGTCTAATGATTTTTGTTTAGTTTTTTCCATTATACTTATTGGCATATTTTGTATTGCTATAGATGTAATTTATCAATGAGGTTTTGTATTGGCATCAGATTTTTTACTACATATGTTGTGTCTTTATATGGTTCGACTATTGCATTTTTTCAATTTTTGCTACATATATTATGTGTTGATTATTATATATGGTTTAGCATTGTGTATTGTTATTGTTTTAGATCTCATTGTCTAGGTCATACTTATCATAGATCATTTCCAATTAGATGTGATGATTTACTATTATTTTATTTAGATATTATATCATGTTAAGTGTTTTATGTTGTGTTTCAACTATTCCCATATGATGCAAACAAACCTAATGTTTCACCTTTGTATGTAGGTATAGGTTTCCCTAATGGTGATTGATTAGAGTTGGTTGTTTTAGGTAAAGCATATTTGATTAACCTTTAGTTCACTCAATTTGAGTGTAAGACAAGTCTTGCAAATCCATATAAAAACCTAGAGTTGAATCGATAGCAATATTAGAATATGTGGTGTATTAACACATAAAGTAGTGGGTCATTTACATGTGCTTATTTTGTCTTATCACATTACTTTGAAATTAATTTTGAAAGGCGTGCTTGTCATTTTTATAGAATATTTTATATGCTTTGAACCAAAATAAGTAAATTATACCTCAATAAAAAAAGTCTTATAGATCATCTATTTCATGTGAAAATAAATCAAAATGAACTCATTTGCATAGGGGAACGAGAATTGTTATATAATTAGAATTCAAATTTGATTGCAAAGATTAATTGAAAATATTAATTATAAGTTGTTTATATTGTAATGGTTTTTTTCAAATAAATATATGCAAAATATCTAATTTTCAAAAAAGCCATTTTGAAATGTCTAGTTTTAAATGTGAAAAGAAGGGAAAAGAGTAGAGGAGTTTAGGGAATTTTGGACAAAAGGAAAAATGTAAGTATTTTTATTTCACTTTGACATTTTGGTTTAAAATTCCTCTCTTTTTTTGAAAAGGATTTTCATATTTCGAAAAAAAAAAGTGTTTGGAAATTGTTTGAACTTGAATTAGCTTTGGATTGAGATTGTTTCAAAAATTGGGAAAAAAATCTTGCCATGTTCTTGCCTTTCAAGGAGAGGTTCTCATTTTGGTAGCTTGTTTTAGAAAGGTAATCTTCTTGGCTTGTTTATGCAAATTTTAAAATGATTTCTTTTATTTATCATGTGTCATGTCTACAATTAGTAAATGCATAAGGTTTTCTTTAAGGAATGAATTCACAAAATTAATGTTAGGTTAAATTTCATATCATAGTTGGATTTCTTCTATGACTTTTTACTATTACTTCTATATGTCTATTAATATTTTATAAATTATATGTAATAAAAATATGTACATACAAAGATTTTTTCTTTATATTACAACTTCTAATTAATTATATAAAATGTATTGTTAAGATTTTATATCTTAAATAAGTTAAAGTTGTACGTAATCATTATTATATTTTTTGACATAACTAATACTATTTTTAAATATTTATTTTATATAAAAAATACTAACATATAATTAATTTATAGATATAAGTCGATTAAATAATTATTAATTATTTATATTTTGACTATAAGAATATATGAAGAATGTGCCCAAGTCAAAAAGGCAAGATTTTGCAGTTTGTACTTAATGAAATTTAAGTTCTATTGTTCTAATAAGACAACGATCAAATGACTAAATCATCGAAAGATGCCATAGATGGGGACCTACAAAAGGAGAAACTAATTTATAGGTATAAATAAATTAAATAATTAGTAATGATTTATATTTTGAATATAAAAATATATGAAGAATGTGCCCAAGCCACAAAAGCAAGATTTATAGCCTATACTTAATAAAATTTAAGTTCTATTGTTCTAATAAGAAAAGGACCAAATTACTACATTGGAAGATGTCATAGATGGGGACCTACAAAACGGGAAATTAATTTCTAGATATAAATCAATTAAATAATTATTAATGATTTATATTTTGAATATAAGAATATATGAAGAATGTGCCCAAGCCACAAAAGCAAGATTTTACAGCCTGTACTTGTGAAATTTAAGTTCTATTGTTCTAATAAGACAAGGACCAAATGACCACATCATTGAAAGATGCCATAGATGGGGACCTACAAAATGAAAAACTACGTATTAGTCAGAAGTTAAACAACTATTGGTGCAATACCAATCAAGTGATACATTATATTTTTAAATTTCAAAAGTAAAAAATTAAATATATTTTCAAGTCTAACCATTTGACCAAAGTCAATCACAGGATTATTTAAGAGTTGTGGAACCATTTTTATAACTTTAAAAAAGGTTAGTTAATAACACAAAACAAGTTAAATATTAAGTCATTGGATATTATAATTTACTGTGAATTTATTTTTTATTTTTATTTTTTTTAAATTAAGTATATTAAAAGATGTAATATTTTCACAGTTTTTAACAGTAAATTGGAAGTGTTTTTAATATAACTGTATAGCAATTTTTAGTATTTATATTTCAAGTCACATAATGATGGAACATAGAATGAATCTAGAATATTGATGCTAAAACAATCACTTCACCTTTATATCTAAAAACTGTCAAACATTAAGTACACTGACCAGTTTGTTTCATCTATTAATTGCTAATGTATAAAAATATTTATAGCTTTCTGAGGGAAGATGGATAAATAAGATTCTCTATTGTTGCGAAAGAGGCCGTGAGAATCGTGCAAGCAAGCTCATAAGAAAATTTTGCTAAATAAGTGAAGCATATGGTATGATCAACGAGCTCTCACTAACTCTCAAATGAATTTGGGTATTGAATTTTATTGTTCTTTAAATCCAACATGTGATGATAACCAGACAAAAGATTTATCATCTGCAATTAGCTGCAAGTATGAACATCCATTGAGTTATTTTTCCCTGCACCCAAGAACTTTTCTTCCCGTTGCTACGACACAATGACAAGGGGTTTCACATGAAACCTCAATCTAAAAATATGTTGATTTCAAACGCTTGTTCATGATGAACTTTCATAGAAATGTGGCTCATTTTTATAAAGGTGTTTTAGAACCTAAGGTGGTCCCAAGAAACAGAAAAATGCACATAAATGGGTGGGACTGGCTTTGGTGATCCCCATGTGTAGCACCCATATTTGTTGCCTTCACCTGCTCAACCAAAGTAAAGTGTTCTTTTCACCTGAGTTAAGGCACAACATTGAGGTCAATGGTGGTCTCAAACTCCATCAATTCTTGTTTCTCAAACATCATCTAAATGGAACAAAAAGCTATCACCCCCCACCCTGTTCCAGAAAGGAGCATATCGTACCCCATCCTAGTTGAGATGGAGGAAATACATTCCAATATAGAAGCCAATCCCCCCAAAATTGTCTTCATAATGATCAAATAATATTTTGTCAAACCTGTGTCAAGCTACCAACAACATTTATCATGATGTCCAAGAGTATTTCGGGTCATCAGGCCTGTCCCAATCAACATCTACTGCAATATAGAAGATGGTAAGTGCTTAGGCAAAGCTGAGAGCTGGGCAAGTCTCTCACAGTCCATCGATAATCATCACAATTTCTTGGGTATAAGCATCTCAACTACTTAATAGGGAGATTCAATATTGAAGGGCTTGCTTTGTTTTTCTTCTTGCCCATAGCAGAAGCAGAATTGAAAAGCAGAACCTAAATAATAGAAGGAACTCACATTCCTAACTCTACCACCATGATAGGGCGATGCATAGTTGTCTCATGACTAATAAGCCTCAGTGTCTCCAACTTTGTCATCATTGTTGTTCCCCACTCCAACCACCAAACAGCACCCACTCCCTGCAAAATAACCACTCAATCTTGGGTCATAAAGAAAAAGGCAAATCTATTCAGCATCTAGTTCCAAACAATCCCAGACACACTCGGGCATGGCAACCCTCATCCCTACAACCTACAGTTGTATCAAATGTCTCCACCATGCTATCAAACACCTTTCAAAAAACATATCAAAATGAGATTTAACAGCTCAAGGCAAGATATGCCTCTCCCCATCATAATTGATAGTGACTGTCATCTGATTGCACCTTCCTTCCACCACCAAAGCAGGGTAATGCAGATTTGTATGATGACTAACAAGGCCCAGCTTCTTCAACTTCATGGTCATCATGACCCATGGAGAAAAATGTAAATTTCACTCAAGGTGTAATTCTGAACCAACACAGACCCACTCAATGCACAGCCATCCTCACAAATTATAAAGTTGAGAGTTGCTCAAACCCCAATAACATTTTAATTTTTGTTACAATGAATTTCTTTGTGAACAAGAACACCATGCCCAAACTAAAGTAACATTACTTTCCAACTAATCTTATTTGTGCTAATTTAATTAATATTAGCTGTGTGCTCCTTGTTGGTGTCGTTTATCATCCACCGAACATACAGAATAAAATGTCCAGAGACACTCTATCCTCTCTTGAAAACCACAGCGTATGCTAAGATTGCGAGAAGATCATATGGTCGATTCCAAGGTTTCTTTTGTCGGGTCTCGACGTGTGGATAAGCTCAATGGCCGTTGTGATATGCTGGTAATAAACAAGGGGACTTACGTAAGAAAATCTTCACAAGTTCAGGACTTAGGGAATTTATCATTAAAGGCTCTCGATTAGGACTTTCAATGGATCTCAAAAAAATGGCAAAAGGATAGGGTTTAGGAGAATCTAGTCTATGCCTAAGAACTCAAGAGACAATAAGGATTCGGTGAAGGGAATAAACCACACTTTGTTTCGCCTCCTGCAGGACAACATACGCAAAATGGGTGCAATCTTCAAGGGTTGTGAGAATAATTTTCAAACCTCGAATGAGGCTGAAGTTAAGTTTCCACAATTAAGAGCTCAGGCTAACTTTACGCATCGAATGCAAATCATCCATTCGAAGAAAGTATGAGCTACACTTCACCATTGAATCAATACAATCAATCTCTCATTCAATTAACCAACTTTCAAAGCAAATTCTACCTAATCTAACTTTAACTTTAATCTATGGCGGAAGAAGATATGCAACCTCGCTTACTATTTGACAATAAGAAGTTATTCAAGGCAAATCATGCTCAAGAGCTTTTATTATTCGAAATAGTCTCAATGCAACAATCTCATATTCTATCTCCACACCTTACAAATGAGGGGGCGAGCTCAATTTATAGGCTCCCCAATTACAATTCAATGGCCAAGATTGATTTCAAATCAACGGCCGAGATTACAAAATAAAACCCTAATTAGGGTTTGTCACTTTCGACCAATGAGAAAATTTCATTTGAGGACACTTGTCCCTTTTGCTAAATATAAATCAACAATAAAATAGAATGTTGTTGCATATTGATTTGGAACAATTTGATTGGTTGGAAGATGACGAGGCGCCACCTCAGCTGCTGGATTAGTTTCGCGTTTTTTCCCGCATTGCTTAAGTATTTTCTTGTATGACTGTCCGTTGTGCTTGTTCCTTCCTAGCTTTGATCTTGGATTCCTTTTGAGACTTTGATTTCTTCTTCTTACCTATACTGGGATCTTTGAGGTTGGAAGTCTCCCCTTGGAGCAGGTGTCTGGACTTGAAGTTGGTTGCTTTGAACTTCCTCCTGCTTGAACTGGGTTGATGTTATTCCTTTGGATTTCCTCTTTGAATTCTCCAATTTGTGCCGAGAAATTGTCTAAGTATGGAGATATGTTTGGAACACTCTTCTTGTCACCATCTGATTCTAATTGGAAGCTTGTTTTTAATTCTTCAGGAGATGAAATCCCTCAAGAAGTTGTCCCGATTGCTTCTTTCAAGTGCCTAGAATTCTGGAGAAGAATGCCTCTGTGCCTTCGCCACAATGGAGGAAATTGGAATTTTCTCTGTGAAGTATTTCCCAGACTTAGCAAAATTTTGGCTATTTTGTAACACCTTCATGTGGACCATTCAACATTTAGCCAAGGTTTTGGCCATCTCCATGCTCAAACGAACTTTGCCTGTGGATTTTCTTCAATTTTGAATTTGGCTTGTGCTATGTAGGACAAATTCCATCCTTGGACAAGGATTTTATTCACTTCCTCTTTATTTTCCTCTTCATCCTTCCTGTTTTCTGTCCAACACCTAGTGAATTCTTCTCCCTAGGGTATCAACACTTAGCCAATTTTCTGAGTTTTAGCCAATTTTCTCATCCTCTCCTTGGGCGGACTTCACATGAGCTTGGACATTTTTCCTCAATCAAAGTCAGACTTCATGATGCTCAAGACATTTTCTTATCCAGGTCAGACTTTATTTTGCCTTGAACATGCCTTACAAAGGTTTGGACATGCCATGCTTAGGCAAGGTTGGACTTTCACATGCTTGTCCCATCCCTTTTCCCTGACTCCATTTGGCTTGAAGCAGACTTGCCACCATTCCACGCCATTGCTTCCTCTTTGAAGATTCGCCTCGCGTCGTCATCCACCTGCAAGAAATAAAATAAACAAATTCAGATTTTCTCTCTCCTGGATTCATGGTGAATTTTGTGTCGAATTTATCACTTCAAAGCGAATTCCATACTCCCTTTGCAATTTTCACCTTGGCACGGGCATATTTCATATTTAATTCTCCATTTTAATCTCCCGAAGTCGGAATTCCCACTGATTTGCCATACTCTCTCTCTAGAAGTCGAACCCCTTGAGACTTGCAAACTTTCAAGACTCTTGTCATTTATTTTTTATCCAATCTCCTCTTCATTTTCTTTGGCCAATTTTATTCCCAATTTCGTCTAGCCAAGTCAAAACTTAAGCCATTCCGTCGTCAAATGTTATGCCAGATCCCTATTTTTCTTTGCCGATGCGAAATTTTCCTTCACACTGAGCCTATTTTCTTCTGCCAAAGTCAAATATTTCCTCGCTCAGACGAATTTTTCTAAGCAAAATCCTCATCTGGGTGTCTTCATCGGGCGAATTTCTTCGACGCTTGACAAATTCTTCTTCCTTCTAGCCAAGGGCGATCCTTCCTTTCTCCTTGCCTTCTGCAATTTTCTCTGGCCAAAGTTGTCAATTTCTCAACATTTTCCCTAGATACCCACACTTAGGCAAATTTAATTTCTTTTCCACCTTTGTGTTAGGCATACTTCGTTTTATTTCTTGCCATATCCCAATCTTCTTTAGCACGTGTCCTTCCAAACTTGGCACTTAACCTCTTGAGGACGTCATGATTCCTAGCCCAAAATCTCAATTTTCTTATTATCATTTAGCCTCTATACTTAGGCAAATATTCGAATTTTTTCTTGGACTAGGCACCAACACTTAGCAAAAATCATTCTTTTCCCCTTCATGTGCTTAGGCGGACTTCCTTAGCACCTTGGACAAGTATCTTGGATGTGAGGGCGGACTTCTTAAGTCTTTTGGACAAGCATCTTGGATGTCCCTCTTTTCTAGGGCGGACCTTAAAGCTTCTTAGCATTTGTCTCAACGTTTTGCCTCTTGGAAATGTCATAATATTTAGCCAAAGATCAACTTTCCACCTTTTTAGGCCCTCACACTTAGCAGATTTTCGAAATTCCCCTTGGTAGGCATCAATACTTAGCAAATTTTTTGATTTTTTCTCTTCTCACATGCCTAGGCGGACTTTGGATAGTCTTCAGCCAAGTCCCACCTTTCAAGGGCGGACTTCATAACCCTCCTGCATCTCTCTTTAAAGCAGATGGCGGACTTTCAAGGATGTTTGGACAAGTCTTCAAGCACATGGCGGACTTTAGATGGGTCTAGGATATGCTTAGGCGGACTTTAGAGGAGTCTAGGATGAGCATGGCGGACTTTGAAACCTCTTGGCACCTCTTCCTTTGATGCATGGCGGACTTTAGAATCTTTTGGCACTTCCTCTTTGCTGCATGGCGGACTTTGAAGACTCCTTGGACATGCATGGCGGACTTTGGAAGGTCTTAGGACAAGTGCAAGGCGGACTTTCTATGTCTTTTGCCATTTTTCCTTAGTGCTGGGCGGACTTCACCAGCTTCTAGACATCTTCCTTCATCCTTCTTTCATGGCGAATTTCAGACTTAGCCATTTTTTCATGAATTTCATCTTTTTTGAGCTGATTTTCCCATGATTTCGACCTTCAGATCTGATCAATTTCGAACTGATTTTCCAGAATTTAATGTTTTTTTGGTCTGATTTTCCATGCTTTTTGACTGTTTTTTCCAGATTTTTCAATAATTTTCCAAATTTTCTCTTTGATTTTCTGAGAGTTCTATCAAGTTTTTGGAACTTCTGAGTGCGTTTTTGGAACTCGGGACCTTTCTAAATATAGAAACTTCCAAAAATAGAAACTTTCTAAAAATAGAAAAAGCAAACCCTAAAAAATAGGGAACCTTGTTTGGCCCAAAAATGCTAAAAATGAAAAATCGAAAAAGCAAATTTCCCTAAAAAATAGGAAGTGTCAGAATTGGCCGAATTCCAGGCGATCTTCGTTTCTGGGTTCTGAGCGCTTCCATGACGTCTACGCACTGATTCAAGCATGAATTACGGACTTGGCTCGGGTAACTCTCGGCAACACTGAAACCCTCAAAATATGACCTCATTGAAAAAAGACAAGTGATAAGCAGTTGCAACGGGGCAAGCAGCAGGGGTCCCCATTTGCAATGGGGCTGATGTATGAAATGGTCTACACTCTAAGGATGGATCTTATTAGATTGCTGGTCAAGTTGATTTTTTTTGATGAATCTCTGTGTTCTCTTTACTTAAGACCCATCTTTTGATTGATGGAAAATCTGTCCTGCCTTTATTTCAGTTCTTCCGAGGGTCATCTCAACTTATCAGTTCTCCTGCAATGACTCTCAGCCCTTTTTTACTTATCAGTCAATGGGATTTTTAGTCTTTTAGGCTCAAGGAATGGAATCTCATTATGCAGTAAGATCCAGAAGATTCTTACACGTTGACACACCACATACAACCCGCTTTCAAGATAAAAATTACATATCTTTGTGGAAGGAACAGTTGTATGAGCATTCCAATCTTTAGTAGGATGTTTTTAACTCTCTTCTCCTAAGTGGCTTTCACCATCAGGCCACTCCTGATACATATCCTGTACAAGTTTTTATTCCAGAAAACCAAATTAGATTGTACAACATAAACTTCTGTCTGATTGCTAGCTTGTGCAAAAGATTACTGTTTTTCAAGTCAATCATTTGATCATGTTCCGCATAACAAATGTCAATATGGTGCTCAAATATTACTCCTCAACCTGCTGAGTTTAGAACAGTAAAATGAAGCTAAATCACTATTTTGATAACCATCTTATTCCATCCTTTGATGCTCTTTCAGTGATATGTAGTAAGGAGATTGTACTGATAAGATAAAGATCTATACTTTGTTAGGTCATAAAACAATCTCTTTAAATTAAGTCTATGCTTGAACAATATGGGAGTGAGCATAAAGAACTTAAAAGAACATGTAGCCAAATCAATTACAAACTCTTTCATCATTTCAAAGAGGAACAATCTGAAGAACGCATTTACATCCTCAGAACTGATATGAACCTAGTTGAGTACACAAATAAATGTATTTCAGAACCGACAAATCAAGACAGATAAGCATAACTATTATATTATTGATGATGTGCAAAGCAGTATATTGTAAGCTTATTATCAGCTCCAACACATACAGGAGGACATCCTTTTGCTGCCATAAGGTTCGGAGTCTTGGACCCATCAAAATATGATAGAAAGCTACACCTTTACCTCTAGATGCAATAGACTGCTTGTAGTCAGCATTAGATACAGTCACCATTTGATATCTTTCAACTTTAGTATTGACAACTTCATACTTATCAGTGTTCTCCATTTCAGTTTGGATGATGATAACTTCATGATATTGAAGGAAATAATTCTCACTTTTCTACTTCTCTATCAAGGGCCATCACTTGTTGCATAACTATTTGCAAAATTTTAAGAACCAGCAGTTCCATTAAAGCCAGCATCAACAGAATCATCTAAGGGCATTGAAGAGTCCCCCTAATCAACCGGCTTCTTCCACTTCCATTCTCTAAATGTGAACTGCTGAGTACTCTCTGTGGAAGAATTTGTATAACCACCCCGTGGGTGGTTGCATTCACACCTGTGGCAAGCTAAATTTTTTTTATAATTTACATAACCACACCTGCACATGAATGGGCTTACATCAGCATGTATTCATATTGCAATATTAACAAGATGCTCAGAATAAGCAACAATTGTAGATTCAGTGCCATATACCAAGCTAAAAATCTAGCCAGCATGTCTTGTATCACACATGAAATAATTCATAACTTGGAACTGCATTGAGAAGCATACCCTGGGCATTCCCATTCCCCTTGATGCAGCTTTGGTTTAGGCCGAATCTCATCACATTGTAGGCATTCATTATTTTTGGCAAAGTTCATGAAATCACACCTAAAGATTTTAAGAAATGAATTAGCTAAAATCCGTCAGAAGGCATAAAGGGAGACTTCCATGAACCACCAAAATCAAAGCCCAGAAGAAGACTGACCTCGGACAAAGCCAATCTCCTCTCATCTTTGCAATATCATCCCGTCCCAACTTTTTCCTAGGTAAAGGCTGAGATTTTTTCACTTTCGGTGGGGGCCCCACATAAGTAGGCTTTGGAAGATTCGGATCAAGTGGAGTTGCACTCAATTCAACTACCTGCTTCAATAATTTACAAACGGATGCTTTAACATTTTTTCTCATTTGTATCTTGTGTTTAGAAGGACCAATTAGAGGATGGTATGCACAAGTCACTAAAATCTGCATCACATCTACTGTGCGTGCAGTGTCCTCTCTACGTGGCATTACATAAGCCCGCTCACAAGAAGCTCTTAGAGTGCATGCACTACACACCTGACAATGTGAGAAAAAAATGATAAGATCTACCGACTACCAATAATGCAAGACAAAAGGCCAATACTTGTAGCTCATTTAATAAAAATAATGACGACAGAAAAACTAAACAATAATGGAGTCTCATTGATAAGGAAGCTGATTTAACAGTATTAGGAACTCTACTAAGTAGACTTACATCTCCTTCATTAAGATTAACATATGCTCTCAGACGCTTCCCAGAATTAACAACCTTTCCATCTAAACTGGGGCAACCAGAACCAACAATAACCTGAATATCTCGGCGCGACAAGGACCTGTGGAAAGAGCATCAATTGCTGATTTTAATATATATATATATGAAATCAAAGGATGTAAACGTAATCAAGCTTGATAGGAAATAAAATTGAAGCATTGCTACACAAATCCAAATGTATCAAATTTGAGTCCAATCCTGTGAAAAGTCAGCATATAGACAAATGTTTTTCATTATTGTCGAAGAGAATACCATTCATCAATCTGAGCCTAATGCAATTTTAGCTAGTACATTCAAATTTCAAACATATTATGCAATCACATAATGTGGAGTTTAACATGTAAGGACCATTTGAGGAAGAATACTGATAATTCAATGTCAATAAATAATTAATGTTATTGAAAACACATTTAATATGACATCCAAACTCTAATTAATTATTCAAATTGAAAGGAAGCACCGTAATGCGTTGCTTGGTGTAGAATCACACAAAAATCAAAGAGTTCAAGGCATCAAAAAGCTTCATAAACTTGAATTAAGTTCCTTTTAGTTTTTTCTTTAATACCTGTTAAGTGACTCACTGATTGACAAATCTTTTGGGACTTTTAAGATCATATTTCTCCAATTGTAATATAGAACTTTGTTTTCTGCACAGGACAACGTGCTCTTGGTTTTTTCTAGAATTCAAGTTTGAAATATAAAAATTTTCTACAACTTGCATATAAAATTTCCAGAATCAAATTTTTAACTTCAGATTCTCCATCTCACAATGTATATCTAAGCTGATATTCATTTGAAACTTCCTCTCTTGCCTCAGCGTCTGGCCCTCTACTAGGGCTAAATAAGGTTCCCAAGATTCCATAGCAATGCACTCCTCAGAGTTGGTACTCGCAGAGATGCACCCCCATGACGGCAGAGATAGGCAGGGATGCCTCGACATCACCTCATGGACACATTGATGTTACTTACCAGGACCAGAAATCCAGAAATATGAGTTCTCACAACAGGAAGGGGGAGGTTTGAAAATCCAAGATTCCCAAATTGGTTTAGAAATACCCCGTTCATAAATATCTAAAAAGATAGTAATATAAAAATTGAAAATTAAAAAGATAAATTAGAAGCTAAAAATTATATCTCTCTATTTAAAATTAGATTTAAAATCCTCCCGTTGATGGGGTAATCGACAACCAAAAGAAAAGGCCATCAACTAACTGGGAATCTTTTCCACTGGGCTCCACAAGATTGAATTTTGAAGGAGTGGCAAGACATGGCCCTGGGATGGCTGCAGCTGAATGTCTTTTGAGAGACTAAAATAACGATTTCATGAGATGAGATGTTTTTTCTAGCAAATGCAATGTACAATAAAGCTTAAGTGTTGGCTTTGATAGAAGACCTTAAATTGGTAACCAAAAATCCATCAAGAAGATCATGGTGGAAAGAGATTCAATGCTGGTTATTAACACTATTATTAAGGGGGCTACTCCAAATTGGAAATTAGATGGTGTTCACAAAAAGGATAGACCTGGTGGCTCAATTTGAAGCAGTGATGTTTCAAACTTTCAACACTAATTCAGAGAATGAACAAGCTAGCTAACTTCCTGGTGAATACCAATGCTGCTGTTCAATTTTCATTTTCAACTACCATAAGTGATCAAGACAATGGCATTGGAGGGCCTAACCCCTCTTCTGGCTTTGGAATGTTACATCTTCATATAGTAAATATAGGTTAGATAATATAATAAATAATTGTTAGTATAAAAACAAAGCAGATGTTGGTTATATGATAGTTAGTTGGGTGGAGAAGTTTTGTATGGGAAAGCAAGGCTTAACAATAATAAATAACAGTTAGTATAAAAATAAAACAAATGTCAATTATGTGGTAGTTAGTTGGGTGGAGAAGTTTTGTATGGGAAGCAAGGTCTTATAAGCCAATATAATGTAATGTAAAATCAATGAATGTGACCCATGAAAATAATATCATATGACATTTGTTTATTGTCTGCAATATGGTTTAGTTTTTGCAATATTTATGCTTGCAATTTCTATATAGTATCAAAGCCCTCAATGATGATGGGCTCTAAGAATGGTGATGAAGGTTAAAGCAGAGCCTTGAGATTGCTGGTTCACAGTTGATGATCTTCCTATAAGAATCATCAAATCCTATTTTATATCTGTGGATTGGAACAGTCAGTTTGGACATGCAAAGCACTTTTGGCAAGGGCCACCAAACATTGGACAAACTTTCTCCAGCTTTGACTATGCAGCACTCCAAGTAGAGCTTGAGGTGCACATATATTGCCATGTACAACAGTCATTTAAATTCATTTGCTTCAGCAAGGTTCAAGAGCATATACCATCTCATACAATAGTTGTTAGAACTTATTTAGGGAATAGTTTTTGGAATAAAATCTGTATATCTTTTTGCCGGTTTGAAGAAGTCTTTACAACCTGCATTTAAGTGAAGTTTGGAATGGTTATATTCTAAATTATTGAGTTCTCTTAAAAGAGTCCCGATGCCCGCTCCAGTCCAGGAGCGCCCTAGATGCCCCAGGTTCCCTATGGGTATGCGTCCCCACAAGGAACTCGGGGCACTCCCAAGCACTCCCAAGTGCTCCCTTGGGTGCCAGCGCCTAGGGGGCGCCAAAAAAACACTTTAAAACATTAAAAAAACTTGCAAAGAGTGAAACTTAAACCCTAATCTGCTCCCTAAAGCCACATTATGCCTCTATCATTCTTCATTGTTTTCCTCAAAGACATTGCCCAACCATTTTTTTCCATTTTTCCATTTTTCCATTTTGAAGAGTTGGCTGGTTTTTTCGAAGGAGATCGATCACAAAGTGCCAAAGGAGCGAAGATAACTTGCACAAAGGAGATCTAATCATCTAAGGTAAGCATTTTAACTGGTTCTTTAAATTTTGAACAAGTTTTTGATGAATTTTTTTTATGTTCTTAGTGAATTTTTTCAAGTTTTTTTTTTTTTAAATCTTTTTAGAAAAAAAGAAAAAGCTTTCGCTATTTGTTATAATGTTTTTTGGTGTTCATTTTGAACATTCATTAGTTTATACTTTATAAATTATACATATTGTAGGGTTACATTTTTTATTTTTATTTTTAATTTAAAATTTTATAATTTCTTATAATAGCAAAATCAAATTGCAATCTATTTGGAATGGCCACTAGTTCAAGTTCAATGGGTATTGATGGAAACAAAAAATTTAAAATTGATCAAGCATCTCCTTTATGGAATCATGTTATGATGCTTGAACAACTTCTAGGAGGTGGGGCACTCATTTGGGATTGTGGTGAGTGCGGAGTCCAATTTAAGAGCTCATATAGTCGAGTGAAAGCTCACTTATGTGCACAAAGTGGGAAAGGGATTAGAATATGTGAAAGGCGAAATAAGAAGGGGCTGCCAATAGAAAAAATTATGGCATTCATTAGAGAACAAGAACAAGTTGATGTCATGAGTGAAAGAGAAAAATTAAGATCTCATCCTTTAGCAAATAAAACATCAATGACTTCACCTACACATTCAGTAACGGCCTCTCAACATCCTTTCTTGGAGACACCCTCTATACAAGTAGAAGATCCCACACCTTCTCACAAAAGAGGCCCATTGGATAAGGCATTTCAAAATGAAGCAAGAGAAATTGCAAAGGAAAAAGTTGCACATTGCATTTATGCCAATGGTCTTCCTTTCAACTTGGTGAGATCACCATATTGGCGTGAAATGGTGGCGGCAATCAATAGTGCACCTTCTGATTTCACAAGTCTTGGGCATGAAAAGGTGCACACCACCTTATTGGCAAGAGAATTGTTTTTTGTAGAGACATCACTCAAACCAATTAGGGATTCTTGGATTGAAACAGGAGTGTCTATTTTTATTATGGATGGAAAGATTGCAAAACCGACTTTTAATATATGTTACTGTAGTGTTCCCCAAAGGGGCAATGTTTTTGAAGGCGGTTGATTATGAGGGGCAAATCAAGGATGCAAAATTCATTTGGAAAATCCTCATTGAGTCCATAGAGATGGTGGGTCTTGAAAATGTTGTCCAAATCATTACGAACAATGCGAAAAATTACAGGGCTGCAAGTGCTTTGGTTGAGGAAAGGTATGAACCATAGTTACTGGGAGACGCGTCTCCCCCGCCCCCCCTTGAGACGCGTCTTCGGTATCAAAGACATCTCCAGAGACGCCCCTTGCTGCCTGGAGACTTCCACCGGAGTTTCTCGAGTACCCTATCGTCTCCCATTGCAAAAAATGACATCTCCCACAAAAAAAAACCTAAAAACTTTATAACATTTGAAATTTTAAAAATTAAAGCATAATGTATAGTGTTTGTTTGACGCGGCTAAGACTCCTAACCACAGTTTAGGCGATTACATTGCTCATTGCTGCTTGCGTTGACGTCCGAGGAAGGCCACAACAGAGTTTCAGCCGTCGCCGCCAGGTAAGATGGCCTTAGTGATTTACCCCTAGTTCTACTACCAATAGAGGAACCTGAGTTAGAGAGTGATGAGTATTTGGAGAAAATCATAGCTAAGGACCTTGACATGGATGATCATGATTTGGTGTAGATGATAGATTTCTTATTTTTGTTTTTTGTTTGTGTATCAGCCTATCAAACTATCAATATTTCTGAATTTTAATATGTAATTGAATATTACATATCAAATAAGCAATGTCAAATCAAAATGTGAACTATGATTATGAAATATGTAGTATGAACTCTATAACTCTTTGACGCAATGACATTTGTGTATTTAAAGTTAATGTTCATTGTTAAACTTTTCTACTGCTCTTGTTTTGAAAGTTCAATATCATATTTTCTATAAATTATTAATTTTTTATATTTTTAATTTTTATTTATATTAAAAAAAATTGGCGTCTCCAATTACCTCCGTCTCCTATTATCAAAAAAAAGTCATACCGGTATCGGTACCAACCTCCCGTACCAGTACCAGTACCAGTCTCCTAGCAACTACGATATGAACACATTTTTTGGACACCATGCACCATACATTGCCTTAACTTGGTGATGCAAGCAATTGGCACTGAAATAGAGTGGGTGAAAGCTATATACCAAGAGGGTGAGGAGATCCAAATGTTTCTAGCAAACCACCATATGTCGCAAGGCATTTTTGAACTTTCATTAGTTAATAACACATTAAAATATTATTTAACATTTGGATTGTGGACTTTAGTACTTACCATTCTTTAATTTATTTTGCATTTTTTATTAAGTTGTGTTGGTTTTCTCTCCAATTTCAACAAGTTGCAAGTTCTTCAGCTGAACGGAATTGGAGTACATACTCCTTTATCCACTTAGTGAAGCGTAACCGGTTAGCTGCAAAAAAAGCAAAAGACTTGGTTTATGGCCATTCCAACTTGTGTCTTCTATCACATAAGCAAGATCAATACAAGGAAGGTTCAATGAAACATTGGGACATAGTCCCTGAGTGTGCCAACTTGGATGCATCTATTGCAAAGTTTGCTAGAGTCACTATAGATGATGATGATGATGATAAGACTCTTACACATGATGCACCTAGTGTGAGTGGCAATGCATTTACTTGTGGTTCAACTTCAAATGATGTTGAACCAAACGATGACCTTGATCTAGATCCTTTTGATGATTGATAAAGATTGAAGACAATTATACAATGTTTTTATTGTATTTAATTCAATTTTGTAATTGCAATGATTTTCATTTGAATCGTGACTCTAGACATATATGATATATAACATAATATTGAAATTTTGTACTATCAATTGGTATCTACCTTTATCACTACCATTGATCAATGATGAAGTATCATACTACCAAATGTATTTACAATTCTGTATATTTTAAAACTTTTTGCATATATATATATAGCTGTCCAAAGAAAAAGAAAAATTGCAGTATCAGCATACCCGTACCCAGTCCCGTACCAGAACCGACAACTTAGGTTATATTGGATGGTGGAGGCCACAAGTTTCTTAATCATTAAGTGCTAATAGATTGGCTGGCAGAATTTGCATGGGCATGGATGTGAGGCGAGCATATCCTATTTGTTTTCTGTTTGAATTGGTTTGAAATAGAACGGTTTGTGGTGGCATGGACATCTTGCAAATACAATTGGAGTGCTGCTGCCAAAATTTGTAGGCAAATGAAGTAAATCTTTTCACTCTGCAACACAATACTTACTCTTATAGGTTGGCCAGCACTTTAAAACTTTCTTTGATGTTTTGATACATATAAAGTTTGGTAAGAAAGGCATCTAAATTTGGAAATAATTTTTGTTTTACAAAGTTTATTCCAATATGAGGAGAAAGCCGTATTACTTTGGAGAGTGCAAAGTTTATAACTTATATAATGGAAAATTTTGGTAATTTTGTTTTTAGTTGAAGTTTGTATTGAAACAACAAGAAAAGGGGTTAATAATGTGAAGGGTGTGCATCTATGGGATTTATTTTTGAGTTTTATTATAATTTTTGAGACTTTGTAATTGGAAATATAAGGGCTACTGTAATTAGGTGCAATACCACTGGTATCCAATACCCTATTATTCATGACCACACATACATCATATAATGCTTGTACTCTCAAAGCCATCCATGATAGGCCTAACAAGGCTTTCAAGGCTTTTGGAGACTTGCATCCAACATCAAGTGGATAGAGTGTAACCGAGACAAAGAGGAGCTTGATGGACACTGGAGGTTGGAGGAGTTTCTCCATCTCAAGCTAGCTTCTCACTCAAAGATGGTACTTTGCATGAGAAGTACTAGTTCTTCAATTTGTCTCCCTTCTTGGAGCAAGGGAGGCTTGGTAGCTTTGTAACAATGATCAGTTGAGTATGAAACATCACACTTTGAAGACAGGCAAGGAACTAGTGTAGATAAAACTCCTTATGTATGGCTGCCCAGATAGTTCAGGAATTTGTGGATCTCAGGAATTATACGCTTGTGAGGATCATGAGACAGCTTGATGGAGCATGATGAGTGTAGCTCAACATGGATAGTTGTCCAATAATTCGGGAGATTCATAACTCGAGAGTTTGGAGAGGTGGAATTTGGGAACTCGAGAATTCAGCTTGGGAGCTACCTTTACAAGGGTTACAAGGCAGCTTGATGGAATTCTACCTGGTCCAAGAACTGTTTTCAAAGAGAAGCTTCTGACAAATATGTGGTTCTATTTGGTTTTGAAATTTGATGTACTACAAGGGGAACATTGGAATATTATATCTTAGTATAGTAAATATAGGTTAGATAATAATATTAAATAAATAATTGTTAGTCTAGAAATAAAACAAACGTTAGTTATGTGGTAGTTAGGTAGAGAAGCTCTGTACAAGAAAGCAAGACTTTATAAGCCAATTTAATGTAATATAAAATCAATGAATGTGATCCCATCATTTTGTTTATTGTCTGCCATACGGTTTACTTTTTGCAATATTTATGCTTGCAATTTCAATATGGTATCAAAGCCCTCAATTGAGATGGGCTGTGAGAAAGGTGATGAAGTTCAAAGCAAAGCCATGAGATTGCTGGTTCATGGTTGATGATATTCCTAGAAGAATCATTATTTTATATCTATATGGGTTGGAACAGTTGATTTGTGTATGCAAAGAATTTTTGGCAAGGGCCACCAAACATTGGACAAACTTTCTCCAGCTTTGAATATGCAGTATTCTGAGTACAGCTTGAGGTGCATATACATCACCATGTACCACAGTTATTTAAATTCATTCACTTCAGCAAGGTTGAAGTGCATATATACCATCTTGTACAACAGTTGTTTGAACTTGTTTAGGAATTTTTTTAGAATAAATCCATATATTCCATTGCCGATTTGAAGAAGTCTCTAAAGCCTGCATTGAAGTGAAATTTGGAACGGTTGCATCGGGTAGTGGAGGCCACGAGTTTGTTGATCATTAAGTGCTAGTAGATTCACTGGCAGAATTTATATGAGAATGGATGTGAGGCAAGCAGATCCTATTTGTTTTCTGTTTGAATTGGTTTGAAACTGAACAGTTTGCGGTGTCATGGACATCTTGCATATACAACTGGAGTGCTGCTGCCAACCATTTATGGGTGAATGAAGTAAATATTTACACTCTATGGCACAAAATTTACTCTTAAGGTTGGACGGCACTTTAAAACTTCCTTTAGTGTTTTGATACATATAAAGTTTGGTAAGAAGTGCCTTTAAATTTGGATATAATTTTTTTTTTACGAAGTTTATTTCAATACGAGGAGAATGGCATATTTACTTTGGAGAGTGCAAAGTTTATAAGGGCAAATTTTTCTAATTTTGCTTTGAGTTGAATTTTGTATTGAAACAACTAGAAAAGGGGTTAATAATGTGAAGTGTGTGCATCTAAGAAATTTATTTTTGAGCTTTTTTTATGATTTTTGTGACTTTGTAATTGGAAATATAAGGGCTACTGTAATTAGGTGCAATACCCGTGGAATCCAATGCCTTATTTTTTGTCTATTAATAATGACCACACATACATCATATAATGCTTGTACTCTCAAAGCCATCCATGCTACACCTAACATGGCTTCCAAGGCTTTTGGAGACTCAAATTTGACATCAAGCGAATAGTGTATAATGTTAATGTTTTGAGCAGCTTCGGGTTCATCCTTCCAGCCACGAGTGAAGACATAATAAATGTAGCCTATCGTCTATTTATAAGAGTCATCTATTTTGAGCGCCTCTCTTGGCAACATTACGATTTCACTTGAGGCCGACATTCTTTATGATTTGAAATTAATATTGTATTCTGGCCGACATTCTTTATGATTTGTAATTAATACTTATTCTGGCCGACCTTATGATATGAAGAGGTGTGACCTCTCTAATTTGTATATATACAAGGTTCATCCTTCCTTTGTAAAATCATCAAGAAAGTGCGAATTACCTTCAAGTGCGAATTTCTTCTAAGAGCGAATTTGTTCAAGGATCAAGTCAAGTGCGAACTTCTTCTAGTGACAAGTGCGAACTTCTTCTTGTGTCAAATGCGAATCTTCTTCAAGTGCTGAGTTCGAAGTTTATCTAATGCTGAGTTGCGAATATTCTTGAAGGTCAGAATTATACTGTCTGAAGCGCAGGTCTGTATCTGTTCTTTGTATCTGGTGAAGGTACAGATTTTTGGCCTTGTGTTCGGCCTCATTGTAAAGTGAATTGTTGCCACTGCTTATATAAATAAGAGAGATCTTTGTTGCTGGGTTTTTCTCCCTCAAGAGGAGGGTTTTCCCAGGGTATCTGCTGTGTTATTTTGTCTGTTTTTGAATTATTTTTCAGTGCATATAATCTGTTCACTTAAAATTTACATGGTATCAGAGCGGGTTTGAGAGGATCGTGATCAGATTATTGCATTCAGCTTATCCTAATTGTTCACTTTGTCAAGATGGTGAATGGTTTGAAGGTTGAGGATAGACTCGAAGGTGCATCCAATTTCACATCATGGAGATTCAGGTTCATGCTTACCCTGCGTGAAAATGACTTGGGTGAGCTCGTGGAGTCTAGCATTTCTGAACCTGAGGAGGAAGAAGAAAAGTTACAGTGGCTGAAGAAAGACATTAAAGCAATGAAGATATTGGTTGATTCCGTAAAGGATCACATTGTTCCTATCATCTCTAAGTTGAAGACAGCGAGAGATATGCTCAAGACCTTGGAAGAGATGTACGAAATCAACAATACCAGTCGGGCACTTGCGTTGAAGCATCAACTTCATCATGTGAAGATGGCAAAAGGTGAATCAGTGATTGCATACTTTATGAGGATTGCAGATTTGAGAGATCAGCTCTCTACAATTGGACATATGGTTGATGACAAGGATCTGACTATGCTTGCTCTAAATGGGCTGCCTTTGTCTTGGGAATCATACATTCAGGGAATCAGTGCAAGGTCAAAATTGCCCAAGTTTGATCGCCTAAGATCTGATTGCATTCAAGAGGAATCAAGGTTGGTGGCAAGAGGCGTTGGTCAAAGTTCAAAGAATGAAGATATTCATGTTCTCGCCTCCCATACTTCAAAGAAGAAAGGAAAAGATGGAAGGAAAGGATTCTTCAAGAGGAATCGGGACAAGGGAAATGATGATGCTCCACCATTCAAGAAGAAGAGGGATATGTCCAAGATTCAATGCTTTAGGTGTGATAAGTTTTGGCACTTAAGCAAGTATTGTCCAACTAAGGACCTAAGCAGCGAGGCCACCGTTGCGGTGTTGATGATGCCTCTCATAAAAGTTGATGAATGTTGTTCTATTCGGCATTATCAGCGGTGTGCCTTCCGACACCAACACTTGGATAATCAGCAGTGGTGCTTCGTCACATTACATTCCAAAGGAGCACTTATCAAGTTTGGTGGAAAAGGAGTCCTCTGAACAAGTCATCATTGGAGATGATGCTAGCTACTCCGTAAAAGGAATTGGGACCTCTACACTTCATTTGGATTCCGGCATATCGCTTCAATTGGGTAATGTTCTTTATGATCCCGGAATCAAGCGTAATCTTATTTCTATTTCAGCTTTGGAAGATAAAGGATATCAAGTTGCCTTCTCCAAAGGCAAAGTTCTAGTGTGGATGCAGAACTCTAGCTTCAAGGATGCTCAAGTAATTGGAGTTATACATGATAACCTCTACAAGGTTTTCTCACGTTCTCTTCAAGCCTTGGTTCATGACTCTTCAAGTCTTTGTGATCTTTGGCATCGGAGATTGGCCCACTTACACTTCCGAGCCCTACCTATTATGGAGAAGATGGTGACGGGCCTTCCTAAATTCAACCAGGAGCACGAAGGCACATGCAAGGGCTGCGCATTAGGTAAGAATATAAAAGCCCCTTTTCATAGTAGAGAAAATAGATCTAAGTGCATTTTAGACCTAATTCATTCTGATTTATGTGGTCCTATGTCTGTTCCTTCTTCGAGTGGTTTTTTGTATTATGTTCTTTTCATTGATGATCACTCTAGGAAGACTTGGATTTATTTTTTGAAATCTAAAGAATCTGAGGAAGTATTGATAGGTTTTAAAGAGTTGAAGCTTCCTAGAAAATCTTTCCTCGTAAAAGAATTAAAAGTCCTTAGATCCCATTAATGGTGGAGAATACACCTCGGTAGTTTTCGAATTTTTGTATTGATGCAGTAGATTAAGAGGGAGTTCAGATCCCAAATCCTCACAACAAACTATGGTTATAAAAAGAAAGAACGTAATCCATTGTGAAGCAAATAAGACCATGATCCATGATCAAGATTTGCAAACATCTCTATGGCAGTAAGCATCCGTGGATACCGTGTATGTTCAAAAATGTGGTCCTCATAAGATCTGAGAATATGACTCCGTAAGAAGCCTTTGCATGTGGAAGAAGCCCTGGTCACCATTTGAGGATCTTTGAAGTCCCTGCTCTATATTCATGTTCCCAAGGAAAAGAGAACCAAGTTGGAGCCTTCTAGCAAGAAGGGAATATTTGTGGGCTATAGTGAGACATCAAAAGCTTACAGAATTTACATTCCAGGTCAGAAGTTGATCGAGATCAGTAGGGATGTCACTTTCGAGGAAGATGTTGCATTTAGAAGATCCAAGGGGATTCATATGGAGATTAGTAATGAAGAGTCTCCTCAGGATATGGAAGTTGACCATACTCCTGAGATTCAGAGGGAGATTTCAGAACCAAAAGAAGACCCTGATCCTGTTGAACCCTTGGAACCTACTGATGGGCCTACTGACATTGTTATTGGAAGAAAGAGACCTCTATGGGCCAGTCGCACTATGCAAGAGGTTGAAAGTTTTGCAGCTCCTAGAGGCACATTCAGAGAAAGCAAAAGGCCACATAAGTTCTCCAGTTATAAGCTACCATGAGTCGACATAGAACTGAGCCCATCTGCGGTTGAGGAAGCATCTAGGTCATCCAAGTTTGAGAGATGCTATGACAGAGGAGTATCACTAATCTCAAAAAATGATGTTTGGGATATTGTTCCTAGACCCGAAAGGGTAAAAGTCTATGGTATCTCTAAATAGCTATTCAAGATTGGGCATGTCACAGATGGAAGCATTAAGAAGTACAAGGCAAGATTTGTGGCTCGTGGGTCTTCCTTTAAAGAGGGAGTTGATTATGATGAGACTTTTGCTCCCCTGCTGCCTCAGCTACACTTCGCCAACAACCACTGCTATTGGTTTATCTAGAGGGGATGGAAGATTCACTAGATGGACATGAAGACAGCCTTTCTCAATGGAGTGATTGAGGAAGAGGTTTACATAGAGCAACCTGATGGATTTGAGATTCATGGGAAGGAGTCACATGTTTGTAAGCTAAAGAAGGCCTTGTATGGTCTTAAGCAGGCTCCTCGTGCATGGTACGAAAGGATTGATCGGTACCTGTCAAGTTTGGGCTTCTTAAAGAATGATGCTGATTCAAATCTCTACTTCAAGGTAATCAATGGTGATGCATTAATTTTGGTTTTATATGTTGATGATCTAATCCTCATTGGAGAAGATCACCTGATTCTGGAATGTAAGAAGGATTTAACTTCTGAATTTGAGATGAAGGACCTTGGGCTCATGCATTACTTCCTTGGCTATGAAGTCTAGCAGAAAACAGATGGTATGATTCTAAGTCAAGGAAGTACACCATTGATATACTTAAGAGATTTGGCATGATGGATTGCAAATCCATGTCTACACCTATGGAGACCAATCTTCATAAATTGAAGGAGGCTGCAGCTAGTTCAGATTTGGTGGATCCTACATTGTACAGACAGCTGATTGGATCCTTGATGTATCTAGTTAACACTAGACCGACATTTCATATGCAAGTAAGTGCACTTACGCTTTATGTGCGATCCGAGACGTGATACATCTTGTTGCAGCGCTAAACATATCCCCGAGATACTTGGCGTGGCAATAGCCAGATATGGGTTGAGGTACAATTTCCAGATGCAGCACTTTGGAGTTACATGGTTTCACCATTCGATTGGGCGGTTGTGTCACGATCTAAGAGCACCGGGTCGCTGTTTCCGGGCTTTGGGATCTCGCCATGATTTCCTAAAGCAGAAGTACTATCCGTAGTATCAGAGTACAGAGGTCGAAGTACATTGCGCTTTGTATGGCAACTCAGAAGTAAAGTGTGGCTTCGTAAGCTCCTTGCAGGATTGTTTGGACAATCAATGGAGCCCACTATCATTCATTGTGATAATCAGAGTTTTGTGAAGCTTTCTGTCAATCCTGTGTTTCATGACAGAACCAAGCATGTTGAAATCAAGTACCACTATATCAGAGATATGGTACTGAGGAAGGCTGTATAGTTAAGGTACATCAGCACTGATGAGCAGACGGCAAATATTCTCACCAAGCCTCTCACCAGGATAAAGTTTGAGTACTTCCGAGATAAGCTTGGTATGGTGGAGAATTCAGCCTTGACTGAGTAAGAGTCTCAGTATCAGTGTAGCCTTGTTAATACATTTTCTTCTGAGACGGAAGAATTTGAGGTGCAAGTCCTTGTTAATACATTTTCTTCTGAGACGGAAGAATTTGAGGTGCAAGTCCTTGTTAATACATTTTCTTCTGAGACGGAAGAATTTGAGGTGCAAGTCCTTGTTAATGCATTTTCCTCTGAGACGGAGGAATTTGAGGTGTAAGCCCTTGTTTCCACCCTCTGAGCTTGAGTCATGGTGGATGTCATGTGTGAGACTCCATGACATATCTTGTACTTGTGAATGTCATGTTGAGGCGACAACATCACGCAAGTGATGAACACTTGTACACACCATAGCATGGTTGTTGCCTTTATGGTGGATATCGTATTGAGGCGATTTCTAACATCATGTTGATTTGTCTTGAGCAGCTAGAAGTTCTCTCCCTAGCTGAGAGGGAGTGTTAATGTTTTGAGCAGCTTCGGGTTCATCCTTCCAGCCATGAGTGAAGACATAATAAATGTAGCCTATCGGCTATTTATAAGAGTCATCTATTTTGAGCGCCTCTCTTGGCAACATTACGATTTCACTTGAGGCCGACATTCTTTATGATTTGAAATTAATATTGTATTCTGGCCGACATTCTTTATGATTTGTAATTAATACTTATTCTGACCGACCTTATGATATGAAGAGGTGCAACCTCTCTAATTTGTATATATACAAGGTTCATCCTTCCTTTGTAAAATCAATAAGAAAGTGCGAATTACCTTCAAGTGCGAATTTCTTCTAAGAGCGAATTTGTTCAAGGATCAAGTCAAGTGCGAACTTCTTCTAGTGACAAGTGCGAACTTCTTGTGTCAAATG
>VDFB02369942.1:0-49566 GCA_007258455.2 Sequoia sempervirens | reverse complement strand
CAAACACATTTACCTCATAAGATTGAAGATAGGTAGTGTATAGATGTTAAGGAAATCCCTCCATCTATTTTGTATTGTATGCCTGTTAATTTTCTATCTCTGTTTGCTGTTCTGTTATATAACAGCAATATGTCTAACATTTTCCTTACAGTACTGTATAATGAAATGAACTTTTGTCGTTTTTATTTTCTTGTACTAAATCGATCACTATTTCAATTTTAGGATGATGAAGGAAGCCATGAAACTATTTGGTGAAATGCAGCAGAAAGGAAGCGTACCCAAAGTAGTTGTATACACAACCATGGTGGAAGGGTTTTGTAGGGTGTTGAAGCTCCACGATGCCAAGAGGATTTTCAGAAAAATGCAGGACAACAGCATCGTGCCTAATGCTTTTAGCTATGCTGTATTGACTCAGGGTTACCCTCAAATTTACACTTGAGATGCTCAACAAGGGTTGGAAACCTAATGTTGCCACATATGTAGCCTTCATGGATGGGTTTTGTAAGGAGCAGAGGTTGGAAGAGGCCAAGACGGCCATTTATAATTTCAAGGCCAAGGGATTTCTCGCAGGACGAGAGAGCTGTTATGGATTACATGGATAAAAAAGGCCCCTTTTTTCCTGCAGTTTGGGAAGTTATGTTTGGGAAAAGTGGATAGTACCTGCACCAATATACCTGCACCAAAACTAAGACTAGGAATACTTTGAATACCATCTCTGCACAATCTATTTGACGAACATATCCCTAATAGCCACAATATTAGATTAAAATGGTCCAAGAAAAAATGGAAGCATAGTAGGTTCAAACCATGGCAAGCAATTTTGACCTAAGGCATGGCATCTGTATTAATGTTTTCCTTGCCTTTCTCATTCACTGATAAAAATGAATAAATATTAGATACTATGTTGCCCAAACTTTCTTAAACATCAATTTTGAACAAGACATTAAGACCCATGTTGAAGCAGTTTTAGTTGATTTTGCTGTGCAAATTAATTGATGAATTCAAGATCATGTTCAATTTTTTCAGATTTTTGATTGTTCGGTTATTTTTATTTGTCCCATATTGCAAACATACAAGACAGTCAAAGAGTAAGTCTACAAATGTAGCTTGTATAACAAGCTTATATCAAAGGTAGTTGTTATTGTTTATGTTCTGTCTTATGATAGGGTTGTTTTGGGTCAATTCCAGGTTTTCATAACCTAGCTAAAATTGAGGAAGAAGCTGATGTAGGTGATAGGCAAATAATATAAGGGTAGAAATGGGTCCGCCAACTTTGTCATCTAAACTGCTGGGGATTTTGTTTAGTAGCACTACATTTCCTCTGTAATCTCTGCTGCTTTTGATAAAAAGAGAAATTCAGATAGGGCAGAGTCTAACTATTGAAATTCTTATTAGATTCTAGGATCCACAAGGCATAAGGAAACCTAAAATCAACAAAGAATTTGCAAGCATTTTTTCCCGTGTCTTATCTACCATCTAGAAATACTATTTGGGTTGCAATTAAGTTCTATTTGTATTCTTGTTTTAGATTTTGCTGTTGGTCTCCTTTGCTGTCCAAATCCTGTGAATCATTTTCTGAAATATTAGATTTCAATCCTAAAAATTAAAACTCAATTTTCAGATTTTTGTTCAATCTCTTTGCTGTAGTTATGTTGAGTGTCAGTTCCTAATCTAGCTCATGGAAAAGTATGTAATTAATCATGAACCCTAAGTTTGACATCATATTTGAAAAATATAGAGACAAAGACTTCAATTTAGATTTTTGAGATTGAATAGTACATAGGATCTCATTTTTCAGATTTGGCTTATACATAGGAACCTCATTAGCTAATTTCTAAAAAAAATTACACTTTATTGCGTAGCTAATAATATGAAAATGTTTTCTTTTATTTTTTGAATAATAAGTACTTCCAAAAATTCAAATGCTCCACTAAGCTATCTCTCGGCGTTATTTAGATATATTATTGAATAAGATAATTAAGCTAGTTGAGTTCCCTATTGATAACGCATCCACTTGAAGCGGCGGTCTTTATATTTTCAGATAAACATACCACGTCACCATAAACCCCCACATCACTTACTTTTCCTTGTTTCTGTGGAGTTTTTGAGTGAGGCGAGTATTTATTTTATGGGACACACAATCCCTTCTTTAGAAGCTGCAATTGGAAGAAATTCCCACAAACCCTTAATATTTGCATTTCCACACTATTCGCCTTTTTTAAAAAAGAGGTCAACTTGATAAAATGAATGACTAGTAATACTAAGGACAAGAAATTCACATTAATAACTCAGACCTTCATGGCTTAAAGGTGTCTAGTCTTTTGAATCCAGAAGTTCAATATGAATTGATCTTACAATAAGGATCAATCTTTCACCAATTTATGTTAATTGCAAAACTTATGACAATAGCTCCACAAACAAATTTATATTTTCTTGCAACTCTTACAAATTTGTACCTGTAAATCTTCGACACAAGAAAAAGATATTTCGTTCCCAAACAAGCTCTTGCCTTTCTAACATTCAACACAATTGTGAACCCTGTCTGGATCCACCACAATTGACTATGAAGAAGCTTTTATCTCTTAAGCCAATTACCCTTAGGGTTTTCGTCCTAGGGTTCTAAGTTGAACACATAGTCCAAACTTCACAATGAGAAATAAAATGACTAAAAGATATCCAAATGAGCTCATTCATTCTTTTTTTATAACCTTCAATGGAACTTTTTGAAAGTTATAATGAAAATTCACCTTTTATTAAAATAATAATCTTTTAGGCCCTCATAAAGTGATTTTATATTATTTTTTCTTTTTGATTCTGACTAAGGTCACTTTATAAAAATAAAATAAAATATCATCCTAAAAACCCATTTAAATTAATAATTTAATTATTAAATTATTAAATTAATTTGATTACTCAAAAAGGAGACATGACAGTCCTCCTTTCCCAAAGATTACTTGTCCTCAAGCAATCTGAACTTGTAGGCCAATACCAAGATCCCAAATGAACCTGAAGAACACTCCATATTTTCACTACACGAATTTTATACAATTCAGAAATTTTGTGTGCCAATTCTTTGTTTTCATTTCCTATGACCTAGCTTAATAGCCATCCTGATGAACCAAGTTGAGATACTTACAAGATCTGGATTCTTCCTTAGTAAAATAGAGCATCTCATACCAGAGTGTCACACTGCAAACAATACTTGCAATCCCACTGTCAAACATGATCCTAGGCATCAAAGAAATAATCTGCTTAACAAATAAGCATGATTCTCAAAACAACTCATTACGGATTCCAAGAAATGGCATGGATTAGTTTGAGAAAAATATATATTTTGATAGTTGTAGACCATCTGGTCAACTCAACACAAGGACATGTGAACTGAAAATTACAATTCCTTCACCTGAAACCCTTCACACAAATGCTTCCATAATTTTGTGGCCTTCAGATATTTATCCTTGCATTTGCTCAAATCTGAAATCAGCAACTCATTGGCTGATTTCATCAAAATCAGTAACTTAAAACTAGCACCATAGCTGCAAAAATGAAATTATTATATACTTTGACAATGGATACAACAAAATAATGTAAATTTCTTTTACAACAGCTGAAAAATCTTGCATGAAAATTGAATATCGAAGTGGTACCCTCATGCTTATACTTTGTCATTCTGATATTCGCAATGAATTCTTTACAGAGAAAAAGATACTCAACACAGCTTCTCAGCTTACCATAGTAATTGATGAGCACACAGTTATACTGAGTGGGGGGCTGAATCAGTATAACAACAATCTTGTACTTTTCAAAACTTAATTAACCATAGCAGTAGCACACATGCAAGATCTAGCAATTAAGAACATAGGATGAACACACAATTTATGTGGAAACCCTTGCAGGAGAAAACCATGGCAAAATATTGCTTATATATAGATCTTCTTGTAGGCACTAGCCTACTTTTACAAATCTTCTTTTGTAGGAACCAGCCCACTGAAGACACCAATCCTCACAACTAAGCACCAACTCAGCAAGAGACACCAATCTCTTCTAATGAGAGGCACCAACCTCCCAATCTCCTTGGTTAGGAGGCACCAACCTCCAATTGAACAATACGATAATTATTTGCAACTACTTCTTAGATCTGCCCTAATTCACCTTCATAAATCTGCTCACTACTTCATCAAAATCTGCCTTTAGAATTTTCAAAGATCCTTCACAAATTTTGTCATAAAGCTCTTATGGATCTACTCGTACGTCTCTTATAATTCTGCTCATATGCCTTAAAAATTCTGCACTTATATGCCTTTTAAATCTGCTCCTTATACGAATGATATTCAATGAATTGCTTTCTTTCAAATGGACTCCACAATCTCTTTAAATATCTTCACCAAGGGTGGTGATTCATCAAAAAACATGTCTCTTCATAATGGATGCAACCTCTTATTTTATATGCACCCATTCACCTCTACTTTGGGCACACCAATAGGAGTCATCCCCTATAATTTATTATATTTTTTTATTTTCAAATTTAAATCCCCAAAAATAGGGCACTCCAATAAGGGGCCCGGCCTCTTCATAAAAAAAATAATTTGCAATTTTTTATTTATTAATTAGGGCACCAATGAGTCTAAAGTTCAGCCCTTAGAACCAAAATATTTTTATTTTATTTTCTTCGAATCTTTCATCAGCAAATACTTTCCTCAACAAATCCTCTTGGCCTTCAAATATTAATGACAACAATTTCCATTGGCCTTCAAATACCTTTGACATCAATGACAACAATTTCCAACTGTAATGTTGTTCCCAATTACTTGGTAAACTCAAACATGTAAATTTTAATGCTATGCAAGGTTGATGCAACAAAGTGTGAGCTCTATCATGAATATGTTCAATAATGAAATTCAAGACACATCATACCTTGACCTCATACCAAAAGCTATCTAGAGGTGTCCTCAAGATATCAGAAGTGATGAAGTCTTCATGTCTGATCATATCCCATGGGTAAACTTCACCTACAATCTCAATTCTTTCTTTTTTATTAGATGGTCTACCAGGAGGATTACGAACAAGAATCTTATCATCCTTGATTGCATGACTCTGCACATCATCCAAATATGATCTCTGGTCTTCATTCAAAACTTCATGTGAACCAAGGGGACCAGATATGATAGAAATCCTTCTTCATCCATTTAGTCTTTGGTAATCCATAAACCCAACCACGAGGCACTACCTCAAATTTGAAAACTTCACCTGGATCCCATATAGTGTAATTACCACCCGCTATGTTACTAGAATCAGAAAATGTCCTAGCATTCATCATAAAAAGTGGATTAACAATTGTCAATTTTGCATCCATTTCAAAGAGTGGATTATCAAAAGATTGGAAGTTATTTTCATTCTCTTGTTTAAAACCAATCTTCCCACTGCCTGTTGATGCGTGTTTTGTGACACACCCAACACTTTAGAATAAAAAAAAAAAGAGTGCCCAAAGGCAGCTTTATCCTCTCTTGAAAAATTACCTCTTATGCTAAGATTGCCAGAAAGGTCATACGGTAATTCCAATGTTCCGGTTTGGGGGATGGACAAGCTCAATGGATGATGTGATATGCTGGTTTCACAAAGGGACCTTGAAATGATGAACTTACTCAAAGTAGGGAGTTGGATTGATGTAACGTTGAACGCTCTTATGTTTTTGGGATTTTCAGTTTAGGATAAAATAAATAAAAAAAGGATGAGGGTAAAGGAACTAGATTTATGCAGAACTAATCCTATGAACTTCGGAGACAAATGCTGGATAATGGAATTTAAACCATCTTTGCTTCGCCAAGCACGGCACTACAACTAGACAAAGACGGTGCAATCTTCAAGGGTTTACGAAAGATATCCTATTACACTATATCACCATCAATTCGACCAATGCATATAGATAATAGAACTCAAATTAAGCAATTTTAATGTTCAGACTAACCTTGCACATCAAATTGAAAATCATCCAATTGAAAAAGGTATGAACTAATTCCACTTTTCCAACACTATCAATCTTTCATTCATCTAAAATACTTGAAAACAAATTTACTCTATTTTGAAGAAATCAATGAAACCATGCGGGCTCATAGAAATAATAAATGCTCAACTCTGAATCCACTTATTATTTAAACAGCAATATTGCAACAATCTCATCAGTCTCTCCCTGAATAAATGAAATGAATGGGGTTTATATAGGCACCCCAATTACAAAGCAATGGCCAAGATTAAATTTGAAATCAACGGCCAAGATCAAATTTGATAAACCCTAACCCTAAAAGCATAACAAACTCAAAGACACATGGCACAAGCAGAACACGCCATTTGGAGCATGGAAAATGGTGACACCTTGCACTTCATTCGAGCAAGTGGGAATCCAGAATGCAATTCCCTTTGGATCGCTCCCTAGCTGCAAATGCAAGAAATTTGGCTAACACAGAATCAAGTTCCTCCATTGAGATATTCGGCACAGAATCCAGTTGCATTCCAATCACGTCCAAGGTCTCCAGGCACTGAGTGAAAGTTCCTTCCCATCTAGCCTCCTGCTTCTGAAAGTTCTCCATGAAGGTCAAAAGGGAAGACATATCATCAAGCTGATTCTCTGTAATAACCTGCACTTCCTTGAAGTAAATGCTCATCACACTTTTCTTCAACCCTTCTAAATCTAAGCCATTCGTATCATGATGTTCTTGTCCTGTCAATCCTTCAAGAGAAGTGAGGATTTTGAACTGAATTTTCTCAATCGTGCTCCGTATAGCAGCACATTCTTCTTTTATTCCATCATATGTCTTCTTTTTGGCCAATAAGGAATAATACCACCTGCTGAAATCATACGAGGCTCCTTCTTCGACAACACCTTCCTGGATCAAAATTTGCAAGGAAACTTCTTTTAGAACCCTCAAACGAGGTATCACTTTGTCCTGTACATACTGGAAATCTTCCCAATGGTCCTCAACTTGACTAACTTCAGTTATCAGTAATGCAGATCTGTCATAAGTTTGGGCGCACTTCTCCAAGAATTGCTCCATTTGTTTTGAAATATTGGTCACCCAACTCCTGGTTGCTTGACTCGTAATCCTCATAGCCTCAAGAACATCAACAGACTCCGGAGTGAGAGATGACGGTGGAATAAAGGCTGCATTTTCCTGGCGCAAAGGGGCTGTTAGCTGCTGAATGAACTCTATCAGCCTTAGATTTTCCAATTCCAACCTTTCTTTCTTCTCTTCTGTTTTATCAAACTTTTCCCTGATGGCTTTGGAAGTGTCTGCCAACTCATGGAAATCCTGATCTATTGTCGTTGGCCCAATGTCCAACGTTGTAACTTCATAATCCATAGGAGCAATCTGATCTCTTAGCTTGTCAACTTTCGGGACAGCCACCTGCAAGATCCTGGATCCTGTATCATTCCTGGTAATCTGAGAATATTTCTTAGGCCTCTTTGGCGTTTTAGCCTTGCCAATTCTTTCTAGGAAGTCCTGTATGCTCTCAACTGGTTGAACCTCATCCAGTGGTCTGGACTTCTTCTTCAAACTTTCAGTTAGCCAATCTGGGATTGTGGATAATTCCATCCCATCTTCTAACTGAACATCATCATTAATTCCTTTAAGAGCAGAAATTACCTCGTCTCCTAGTTCTTCATTGTCCTTAAGGATCTCAGTATCTCCTGCACCTTCAATCATCAAAGTATCATCTCCTAAACACTCCGTGGAGGCTTGATTTTGGAAAGAATCCACCTGTTCTTGAAACTGAATTTCTTGTTCATAGCTTGGCTCGATATCAACAATGGATACATCTTCGATTACTCCAACTGACAAAGTCCTTGAGGATGAGGGATTTTCAGTCACCTTTTGCTTCTTACTCTCCAATTCCTCCTTAGCAGACTCCTTTTCCTCTAGTTGAAGGTTTCCACTTACTACCTTCCTCTTGCTAGGATATGCAGATTCATCAGGATTTTCGCCAATTGCTTCCTCCTGGCCATCCTTATTGCTCAATGCGGCGTAAGTAAGAGAAATTCCTTCCTTCCTCAACTTGTTGATCTGACCATCGACCCATTCCCTTGAGTAAGCAAAAATATCCTTCATCAATGTGTTCAAATCGGTCAATTCAGGTTGTGTCCAGTTAGGCAATAAAATAGGCTTATCTTTTTCTTGTTCAAACTGAGGGTGAATGTAGTCCCCGTTGTCTTTCACTTGGTCAGGTATAGGAAACAAGTCGCACCTTTTCACAAGTTCAACTGGAATTCTTGACCAAGCCTTCTTCCTGACTCCATACTCGTCCATCAGGTTAGACCAGTAATCTTCGATCTGCATAACATGAAGGGACTTCTTCCCGTGCATTCTCAGGTATGGATCATAATCAGACCTTGGATTATGGGTGCTGAACTTGTAAAATTGCAACTCTACCCCTGCTGTTTTGGCTGATTGTAACGAAGGACAGACTTCTAGCATTTTTCCAATTGCAACCGGAAAATCTACTCCTTGTTTGTTCTTCTTCGCCTGAATGGAGTCTACACATGCTAGTTGCCTTGCTACCTCGAGCATAACAATTTTGTCTGTTGGGTATCGAGGAAGTCTGTACGGAGCATCAGAGAATCCATGAATTCTTATATAAGTAAATGTCGGAAACTGGATAAACCAAGACCCGAACTTGTCAAGCATTGCCATAGCTTCTTTAGATAGCCTCCTCTGCACTGTTCCTTGAAGAACTCGCGTGATATACATGAGGAAGGCGTCATTTGTTATCTTGAAGTTGTCCCTGTAATGTAGTTGGAGCTGCGGGTAACAATCATATGATTTGAGTTGATCCTTCCGAAGTCCCACTTCGCCTTTACAAATCAGTCCTCTGTACTTAGTGAATCGTGCCAGAATATAAACCACATAAGAACTCATGTAGAAGGTTTTAGTTTTTTCAAGGTTTCTCAACTGGAAATCGATATTATCACTTATTAACTTAGCCCAATTTATAGCCTCCATTCCCAATACGATCTCTTCCACATATGAAAACATCCATACTTCAAAAAAGGCTCCCTGAGAAGTTCCCATAACTCTGTTCAGCATGTGAATCATATCACTGTATTCTATCTTAAAATCTGTGCAAATTAGTCTCTTTGGCAACTTGGAGCGATGTCTTTTGGGTTCTTTAATCCAGTTGGAATTGATGATGTCCATACAGGATTCCTTGGCTTGATCGAACATGGCCTGTGATTCTTGCTGAGTCCTGATCAACATTTTTCGACGATGGGGAATACCAAATACCTCCCTGACTGAATCCTCTGTAAAGTACGCTATGGTGATTCCATTGGGCGTTTTAATTGATCTTGTTTGAGGATTGTACCTTCTGGCGCATTCAACCATTAACTCATTGCACTGAACTGCAGGCGGAAATCCTGCTGCTTGATGAAGTCCAGACTTAACAATATTTGAGGCGATAGGAGTAGGCATTTCGTTTTCTGTGCCAAACATCCTTCTCTTGTGCTGAATCGCATTAAATTGTTCAAAGTTTGTATCTGTCACTTTCTTCCACTTCGAGGATAACTGGGATTCTGGATAAAATTCCTTCAGGACTTCCTTGACTTGAGCTTTTCTGACTCCACCTCCCACGTTCTTTGGAGAAGACATTGTGCCTGTAAGAAACTCGAAGTTAGAGAATTTTTTAATAAATTTGCAAAAAGGCGATTTCTTGGCTGGAGAAATTTTGAAAAATTAATTAAAAATCCAGAACTTGATTAAAGGCTGCATGAAGAATAAATTCTTAAATGAAATCGATTTGCCTTTATTATTTTCAAAGAGCATTCGTGGAATTTTAAATAATCTTTTGGATTTTTTAAGGTTTATACTGAAGTTTTCTCAAATCTTTAATGAAAAATCCAATTCCCCCTTTCAAAATCGCCAAAGATAACCTGCAGTTGTTTGAAGAAAATCCGGAAAGGAGGAGAAAAAAAACCAATTCAATGTTCTGGAACCCAAGAAAAATCCACTTGCAGCTGAAAAAGACGTCTTTTCTTGGGAGAGCTTTGCCTGAAAAGAAAGTTCGACTTTTTGGCAAATAATGAAAATAATGAGCTCTCAAGTTATCTTTTATAATAAAAACCTTCCCAAATTAATTTAGGTCGACTTCTTCCTCTCATTGGTTGCATTTTGCTTTAAAAACGAAAAAGCAATCTTATCCTGATCTTTGACTTTTCAAACAAGGCGTCCCTTTTGGCTTGATGATTAAGTTTTAAAATAAAACTTAAGTTTTTCTTTTATTTTTGCCTTTAGCAAAATTCGACCTTCAACTGGACTTCTTGACTTTTCAACTGGAATTTTGACTTCTCAAAGTGACTTTGCCTTAGAAAAAATTTGATTCTACCTTGAGAAAATTCGACTTCCAACTGGATTTTTCACTTCCCAACTGGAATTTTTACTTCACTCAATTTCCTAAAGTCCAGTTCAATAATTTTTCATGCCTTAGTCGATTTTACTTTGTCCAACTGGAATTTTCACTTTCCAACTGGATTTTCTTGAAGAATGCGAATTTCCTCAAATAGATTAATTTTACTTGGATTTTCCCTTTGATCAATGGATTTTCAAACTGGATTTTCTAAAGTTTCAACTGGATTTTCTAAAGTTCGTACCTCTTCCAGACTTAGGCGAATTTCACCATGATCTACTTGCTTTTTAGTTGATTTTTCAGTGATTTTCTCTCAAAGGCGTGATCTTATCCAGTTGATTTTTTGACTTTGCATGCGCTTTTTCCCCGCTTTTCTCATCTTGCATGCGCCTTTCTCTGCTTTTCTCATCTTGCATGTGCCTTTCTCTGCTTTGCATGCGCTTTTTCTCTGCTTTTCTCATGATTTTTCGATCTTTGCTTGATTTTTGCTCGCTTTTTAGTTCCAAAAATAGAAACTTTTGACTCAAACGCTAATGACACCCTGCGCTTTCTAAAAATAGAAACTTACTAAAAATAGAAAAAAGCAAAAAAGCAACTTTCTAAAAATAGTAAATTCCAGATTGGTCCAGAAATGCCAAAAACGAAAAAAGCAAAAAAGGCAGAATCCCTAAAAAATAGGAAGTGTCAGAATTGAGCGAAAGCACAGGCGATCCTCGTCTGCGAGGCCCTCTAAGCACTTCTATGACGTTTACGTTCAGTTTCAGGCTCAAACTCCCAACTTGGCTTGGATGATGACTCCAGACCTTGACATGAAATTCCCAGACATCAGAGACTATGAAATTGCTACTAACGCTAAACCCTAAGAGCGAACCCAGTGAGGGTCCCCATTTGCAATGGGCGATGTGTGAAAAAGGTCACAAAATGTCCCAACTCTATACCTACAAACTTAGGAAACTATTCAGCCTATCAAGCTCATCAATCACCTACTTGATTTCTTTACCTCTTTCCTCATTCTCTCGTTTCCTGAATTGTTCTACAACATCAAGCTGATTTTCTACTTCTAGAAGTGCCATTTGGGTACTTTCTAATGAATCCTTTGTTGATTTACGCTCAAAGGTGAACTTGTCAACTTCTTTCTCTTTTCCTTTCAATGCATCAAGGGTCTCTATTGCAAACTTGATCATATGATCTTTGTCTAAAAGCAAGTGCAAGTAATATGATTTCATTGTTTCCAAAGCATCTTTGACTATTTGTAAACCTACAAAAGTGGATCCTCCTTCAATGCCTTTCTATCTCTTCTCAACTTTGTTGTACCCAAAATAAAAAATTTGCTTCATTAAGGCATTTTGATAAAAATGGTCAAAATCTTGTAAAAGTGTCAAAAGTCAACAAAGGTCAATCTCTAAAAATGGCAATTGTCTATTTTTAGAAATTTTTGAACAACAAACGGATCATGAGGTTATTCTGGGTTTATTGTCAAGAGGATACTTGCAAATTTTTGAAAATTTTGAAATTAGGGTTTTAGGCCCCTATTTTTAGAAAAACCTTAAAAATAGGATCTTTCCAGAAATGGCTCAAAATGATTTTGATTGGTTTATTCTTCATCACAATCACACTAGTCCAATCAGAATCACAAAAAAGTCAATTTTGCTTTGGTGGGTCTATTTCACTATTTCAGGAGAAAAGTGAAGACCTCCGAGGTCATCAATGGCAGATAGTCGATACCTGGTGTCGAAATCTAAGCTTCAAACACTTCACAGAAGAATCTACGATGAAAGATGCTCGAAAAATGGTAAACGACGGAGGGGAATTTCAAAAGTTGAAAATTGTGGAAAATAAACTAAGTCTGGAGATGGACGCCTTACCTCAAAGAGGGTGTCTAGGCTTCAATGCCTTCGAATATTTTTCAGTTTTTGTTTGTTACACACGCAATGCAATCAACGCATTCACATCATCAGCAAAGATGCTCAATGTAGTCGATGTAGTCAACGACACGCGAAGCACGAGGAGAGTAAAATCATTGAAAATGACTACCAACTGGAGCCAAAAGCACCCCTGCAGGCTAGTGCACCCATGAATTCAAGGGTCTAAATGCAACTATTGGGATTTGCAATTTTGGGGGTCCTTAGAATTCTTTCAGCTTTGCAATGAATCCAACATCCAGATCACAAGATTGGCCAAACACTCACAAACGAAGATCAAACCAAAAGTGTTGAAAGTCAACAAACTCAAAATTGATGAAGTCTAAAGAGCATAAGCGCCCCTACAAGCCAGGGGCGCCCAAGAATTAAAGCATTTAGAAGTCATCTTCAGAGTTCGCAGCCTCCAAGCAATTCATCCCGATTCCAATCCAGCTCCGTAGTGAATCCATCTGCCAGCTCAGAAGACCTGTCGAACATAGACAAACGAAGATTGAACGGACACTCAAAACAAAGGAAAAGTTGAAAACCATGAAAATTGGCTAACACTGAGCAAAAATGCACCTTGCTAGCAAAAGGCACCCAACCTTTTGGAGCACCAGTTGCAGCTTTCAGGTTTCACAACTCCCAAGAAGTCCTTCTCAGTTACAATTAGGCTTCACGATGAGTTTGTCAACAAGTTCACCGGAGCAGTCAAACATCCAGCAACAAACGTCAAACTGGAGCATTTCGTCAAGGGTTACAAAGTGAAAATTGTCTCAGAAACACAAAAGTGCCCCTACAGGCCAAGGGTGCCTAGGAATTTGAGCCTCCTAAAACAGTTTTCAGAGCTTACGAAGCCAATCATCCTTTCCGGAATTCTTCCAACTCCACGATGGATTCAACATCCAATCCGTGGGAATCATCAATCACCGACAACTCTAGATCAAAGCACGGGAGGTCAAATTGAAGAAATTGAAAATCATCTGAAAATTGGTTCACTAGCAAACAAAAGCACCTTATCTCAAGAAGGCGCCCAAGAATTCAAGCCACCAAAATCAGTTTTCAGGGTTTGCGGCTTCTAAGAACATCTCAAATTTGATCATGCTCTACAATGAATCTGTCAACCAAACCTCAGGATCAATCAAATGTCCAGAATCAAGGGTCAAACAGAGGCAATTTATCAAAGAAATTTTGAAAATCTTCAAAAATACTGGCAAGGTGGCATCCAAGTCAACTCCAGTTACAAATTTTGAAGACTTTCTCATGTCTTAGTCGCCCAAATTTTGGGGGGATTCTTTCAGTTAACAACTAATCACGCCAGATAACTCTTCAATCAGGGTTTTGACGTTTGTAACTAATGCTTCCAACTCCAAAGTTTGTTTATCAAGCATTTGGGCGTCCTTTTTCATTATTCTTGCAAGTTGACTTCAAATGCCAAACACAGAAGCTTTCTTCTCTACAGCATTTGAACGATCAAACGAAAGAGGTTTTCAGCGTTCTTCATATTTTCGAGGTCAAGTTGCGCAGAAGAACATCTTTTCATAAGGCATTTTTCCAAGGCATCAATTTTCAAAGGCAACAGTTCACACTTTTCAACTTATGACGATCTGGGTTATCTTCTTTTTCAATCTTCTCCAAGATTGGAAAATTTTCTCGCAGCTTCTTCAGCTTCCTTTGTCTTAGGTTTTCTTGCATGTTCAACAAGAATTAATTTTTTTAGAAATCTAACCAAGTGGGTTTGTTCAACGCAAAATTGGCCACAAAACCCACGTCCCAGATTTTCTGGGAAAAATTGCCCCGCTGCCTCCACTTTTTAGGGTTTCTGAAAAAATCATCCTTTTCAGAAAACTGACATTCTGGGTCTACTCAGCATACAAGCACCTACAAAACCCATGTGCCAAAATTTTCTGGGAAAAAATTGCCTCGCTGCTTTTGCCTCTAAGGGGTTCTTGCATGTCCATGAAAAAATCAGTTTTTTGAAAAACGGATGGTCTGGGTCTATTCAGCACAACGTTCTCTACAAAACCCATATCTCAAATTTTTATCCAAAAATTTGCCTTTTTTTGCCATTCAGCAAAGCTACTTCTAGTTTTTTTGCAGAACTTGTCTAAACATATCTGTGTTCACAGTCAAACTTCACGATTTCATCATGCAATATTCTTCCATTGAGAAAAATCAAGAAAAACGTCAGAAGCATAAAGTTGTAGAAGAAACAGAGGTCATCACTCTAGTTACAGAGCCGCCAAAGTTACCAATCAATTCCTTGCCAGTATCAACGCGAGGATGGCGAGTACGTTGATCTCGGTGAAGTGCAAATGGTGTTTCAGGACCTAATTCGTAGTAGTTTCAACAATGACCCTATTGACTGCAAGTTGACTCAAGTTGCAGCCATGTCAACAAAGTTCAATGAAGCAGCTGAAAAGGGAAGAGAGTTTCAGACTCAGACCATGGATGGCAAGGTGATGTTGCAGAGGTAGTGCATCGTGTTGAAGAGTATCAGTTGTCCGAATGTAGAGACAGTTAATAGCTGGTTGGAGGACTTGGTTATTCAAGTTGCCGAAGTATGAACTACCAATTGGGACACGCACACCTTCTCCAAAGATAGAATTTAAAAATAACAGTTAAACTTGACACCTTTTCCAAGTTAATTGGCTGTCATCTTTCATGCATGTCTATCCTTGGAGATATCTCTTGTATAGTTGGAGTTAGTTTTAGTTTTAGAATCAATTGAGGTAGTATTTCCAGTTAACTGTTAGTTACCTTTATTTAGACATAGGAATAAATCTTACAGATTAGCAAGAATTGATTGTTAACACAAGGAGATTTTAGGGTTCCCTACTCCTGTGTTAAATAAGAGCAACCTTGCTCATTATATTTTAACCGTTATTACTATAACAAAATTGTTGAGCCTTAGTGCCTTCAAGCTTTGCTAATCAATATCTATTCACTTTGCTCAGTGTAATTTGGTTGATCGTATATTGTATGATTGTCTTCTTTCTACAATTTGCTGTCCCAAACGTGTAATTGTTGTTTGAAAGTTGAGGAAATAAATCATATGCCCACCCTTGCTTTGATCCAAAATCTCAAGATCTTTTTCGTGAAATTGTGTTTATAATCTTTATTTCAGTCTACACCTCAAAAGAGCAATGAGCTTTTGAGGGAATTTTGAAAGCGAGTTTATCGTTTCATGTTTTGTTTTTATAATCTTATTTCAGCCTACACCTCAAAAGTACAATGAGTCTTTGAGGGAATTCTGAGATCATGTTTATCGTTTGATGTTTTACTTTCATAAACCTTATTTCAGTATACATCTGAAAGAGCAATGAGCCTTCGGATGTGTTTTGGAGACAAGTTTGTCTAAGTTTTGTGTTTACCAAAATCATTCCCCATTTACTTCTACATCCTCGTGCTCTGAATTTACTCGAGGAGATAGAAGCATTATAAGTTTAGGCCTAGTTGTAGTTGAAGACTGAAGTTACGAAACCAAAGAAAACCTTAGCTGCAACGCAAAGAGTTTTATAACCTTGTGCTCTCAACTGAGATAAAAAGATAGGAATTTAGTTTACTTTTTCTTTTTACACATAATCAGCAAAAGAGGGAGCTTCCCCTCCTAATTTGAAAAGTAGTCTAGCTGTGCATAGCTGTCCGTTTCCAATACGCACACCAAAGGTGCAAATTGAAATGCCAACAAACTTGGGCCTTCCAAATGAGGTCTTCAATGAATATATGTGTGATATCAACTCTTCTCAAAACTTGTACCACCTTCTTTTTAGTGACCATGTAATGTCCCCTTCTCAGGCCTAGTTTGTTTGGTGACAGTTAGCTTATTTTTTGTGTTCTTGTAGGCTAATCGGTAAGGTTAAGGGAGCTCCAAAGTTTTGGAGAGCACAAGTTCAACATTTCATGATTTCTATTTATGGCAATGAACCCAATTGGTAATGTGGAGCATCATGACACTTTCAATGACATTTGAGGTGTTCTCCAAACTTCTTGGAGAGAGAGCATCTATTTTTAGTAAGTCACCCAATTGGTTCTAATCATCATCTTGCTTCTTCAATTTCATCATGGTGTGATTAGAATTGGATTTCAATGTCATGGCAGTGCTTTCCGCAACTTGGATGAAATATTTTAAATATGCACTTAAATTTTTAATGTTGAATTAATAAAGTAACTGCTTAAGTGTTATATTTTATTAAAAATGTTTATTTTCCTCAAAAGTGAATGCTTAGAAGAGATAAGGAGGGGTATTTACACATGAAGTAATATTTTATATTTCAAAAGGTTAATTTGAGGAATAAATGAATTATTATTATTTTTTAATTGGCTTTTTTCCCTCCAAAAAGCTATATAAGGAGGTGTTGGGCTCATTTGAAGGGTTATGTTAATGAATGATATTGTTATGCTGATGAATTGAACTTCAGCTATTCCACGGTCTTTGAAGATGAAAACCCTCTTTAGATTTCTAGTTTGGATTTGAACGATAATCCCTAGCTAGACTGGTGTGATTTCATTTTAGAGATCACCATTGTGCTTCAAACTCAGTTTTTTGTTTTGGATTTCAATCATGGAGGTATTTGATGTTTTCTAGTGTAGATAATTTTGGTGTGAATGATCATCTTGCAAAGTTGGTTGAAGAGTTTTTGGGGCGATTAAGGAGGTTCTTATTTGTTAAGTCATACCATCTCTTTAGACGCCATTTGTGAGTTTATATCTGACTTTGGGTGCTTGATTTATCTGCCATTTGAACACCATTCCTTAGTCTTTGCAAGTCGAGCATCATTGAGGGGAGTGCAAGCACATTTAAGCCTGGTTGTACCTTTGTACTTTATGGCTGTACCTTGGTCGGGTGAAGGCATGAGCTTGTGGGAGCAATGTGCCTAAGTTTTAGGCCATATTCCTTGATGTATGAAGTTGTCCAAGTCTGCTAACATATTCTCATGTGGTTTGATGTGGGAAAATGATGTTTCTACAAAGTTATGGTGATATTCCTAAGTTTCATACCTGCTGTTTCTGAGTATTACAAACCTGCACCTTGCTGATCAGAGTTACCAGTCTAATATTCATCTTTTCCATGTTTGAAGAGATTTTTATGTTCATATCCATAATGGGTGTGCTAGGTGTGTGTTGTTGAGCTATCCAGGTTGATTCTCTCATTGTTCTGACTGCTACATTGTGCTTTCAGTCCACTTGCAGACTTGTACCAGCTTTCACAGCCACCAATTTAAGGTATAACATTGTTATTTCCAGTTGGGTAAATTGGTTTCATGATTTTGGGTACCTCTAGGGGTGTTTTCAACAGTTATTTCTCATATCAACACTTGTATCAGCATTGTAAACTTTATCAGCAGTTATTCAGTGTTTATGATGCTTATGGACTAATCTTGTAACTATTCAAAAGGTTATAGCACCGAAGATTTGTCTTTTTAAGCATTTACATTGTAACATTGGATGGTAGTACCGCTAGTGAGTTGATTTGGTTTATTTGTTGATACTTCCCCACTAAATAAGTGGTTGGTGGAATCGCCACCTCTAGAGAGTGGAAGGAGTTTGTTTTATTTTCAGTATTAAATAAGTTTTCCCATTGGAAAGTGGGCGTGCCCCTAAGCTTTCCCATGGAAGTGGAAGTGCCATTGTAATTCCCGTTGGATATGTGGATGTTTATTTTTATGTATTGCTTATGCATCCCATTGAATAAGTGGTTTGGCCAGCTTGCCGCCCAATGCTTCCTTTTAGCAGTTGATTTCAGTTTAGTTGTAATCCTGACACCATATGCTCTCACCTTGCCCATCTCGGGATTTGGGTGATCAGAAAGTGGAAAGGAAGTTGTTATGCTTTTCATTTACAGTTGAAGCTAACATATTTTCAAAAAAAAATTGAAAATTGAGGGAGATTATTATGGATCAATAATTGATTCTTCAATTCTTGTAATTCTCTAGGCCTTTGACATATATCAGCAAAGGAACTTGACTCATCACACAACAAGATTTCTGAATTGTTTTCATTCGTAGGTACAAAATCACTTTCATAATCAACTACCTCTCTAATTGTTTCATTGCAATTTCCTTGAATAGATGGTAGGATAGGACTATGCTCAAGCAATGAATCATCAAGAAAATCCATACCTCCAATTTTGAAACTATCATCTGCTTCAAACTCAACACTTTCAAGAAGACTCATGTATTCCTCTTCCCTTGTGTATGCACCTGAAAATTTGGCTTCATAATCATTTTCAGCTAAGACACCCTCCTATTGTGCATTCTGAAAGTTCATTGTATATGTACTTTGTAATGTACCCTTTTTTTTCGGGATCTGTATTAGAGTAGTGGTTAGCCTACTATTTGATTCTTGTAGGCTAGTGAGATGTGTAGGGGGCCCTTTGGAGGGTATTCAAGGACTTCAGCAGACTTGATGTTTTCATTCCAGTATCTTCAGCTCAGTGATCAAGTATTTTGCTTGGTAAGCCTTACAAAGGCAGTTCAGGAGTTCTTCGTTCACACTTGCTATTTATAGTAAGTGCTATCAGGTTTAGTGGCGGCATGCCTACAGTTGGTATTTGTGTTAGGGCACTCTCAGGAGGTTATTGCTAGACCACTGCCGAGAGTAATTAAATCATTAAAGTCATTAAAGTGACTTTATGATTTAATGTTATAAAGTTACTTTTAATAAAGTACTTCATAATATGGTGTTATAAGGTGAATAAAGTAACTTTAATTAAAATGATATATTTTAAGTTACTTTATTATTATCTCATTAAATGGCACATGCTTCGAAAAGTGAATTTAATTAAAAGATTTAAAGAGGCCAAATGAGGCGTTGGTTTTTGGAAAGGAATTACTTTATTATTTTAATAAAGTTAATTGCCAAGATTAGGGTGTAGCGTTTGGAGAAGGATAAAAAGAAAAGAAGGAGGTCACTTTTAATTATCCAAGTTATCATTTGCAAATTGAAGAAAGTCAAGCAAAGGGTTGCAGGTATGAAGTTTCAAGCTATTCAGAGGATGGGAACCCTCAAATAGGATGGAGTCTACAGGTGTGAAAGATCACCCAAGGTCTTCTCGTTTGGATGGTTTCACACAGAGATCATCATCTGAGCATTCACAAATTTAATTCAATAGATTCAATCAGAAATTTCAGTATTTCATCAGCAGATTAGAAATAAGACAGAGGTTAAATCAGTAGTTGCACATTCCAGAGTTTCTAGGGTTCAGTGTGAAAATTGATTCGAGGTTTGGATTTTATGTATTTCTTGAAGCATTAATAAAAATTCTGGTTATTTGTCTCTTGCATTTGTTTGGAATTGTTCTTTTACAAAATTCTATATTATCTGTATTGTTAGCGAAATTCAAATAACCCAAATCAGGGTGGGTTATTACATACTTTGCATTGAGGCATGTCTTTCATATCCTAATTTAAGATTGTTGGAGCACTTATCTTCTTTTGTTGTCATATTTGTAAGATCAACACCATCATTCATTCTTGACCTTCTTATGTAGTCAAAAAGGCTCTTTTTGCTTGGGTGTTCTATTTCAAGTAACTTCAAAAATTCATCAAAGGAAACTTGGTCCTTGAACTCATAAAGTAATTCTTGATACTAATCAAGAGTTTTGGCAGCTTCATGTTCATAGTTCCCTTTATCCTTTTACCTTATCAGTGATGTTAGGTCCTTCCGATATTTTCCAAATACTTGCAATAGTTCAATCATGGATTCTGGAAATGTCTTCATCTTCTGCACAAAATTTAGTTACCTTACCCTACTGGCTGGCAAAAACCTTGCTTTGATAATCCTTCATAAGATAGCCCACTATTGAAACTTAAAACATGAAGCTGCTGAAACTGAAAAATAGTCACTAAACACTATTATGCAATTTGCTGAACCCTAACACACACTGATAAAACTCTGTCATGCAACTGAAATCTCAATAAGTGTTATCTTTCCAACTAACATGCAAGTGTTGATCTAACATGTAATACTGAAATTTACAATAGAAGATTAAACACCACAGGCTGGCAGGAATTGTGGCTTTGATACCCCACTGTAATGTGCTTTCCCGGAATTTTCCAAAGTCCCCTCTATATTTAACAACCTTTTCAAGTAGAATATTGTTGTTTATAAATTTAATTTGCGAACAAAAAATTCATAGATATGACTAACACATAAAAGACAACTATTGAAAATATTAAGCCATTTATTCATTTATATGATTCTTGGTATTTCCTTTATGAAGACAGCATCTTATAAACAAAAAACAGATAAAGGAGAATCAATATTATTCTGACCTTTTCTCAGAGATTGAAATGATGGTTTGCATGCATTTATGTTCATAATTAATTAACAGGACTACTCAAAAGTCAGCTACAGCTCTGTTTGGAATTAATAATGCTTTGTATACTGCAGATGAGGTTCCTACTAGTAAACCTAGAACTCAACGATGATTTTTCCTTATAGGGGCTACCTCCTTGCACACTATTGTATTAGCAATAGCGGTAACCTCTATGGGTAGCGGCAGATAGTGTATTTCTCCAAACACCTATTGCGACCTCCTCAAATTATTCCCACATCCCTCTTTAGTCCTAGCATCTCTTCAAGAAAGTATGTTAGTGATTGTTAGGAGCAGCTGAAAGAGGTAGTAATATTTATTGAGTTCCCTACTGATAACACATCCACCTGAAGCGGCAGTCTTTATATTTTCAAGTAAACATACCACATCACCATAAACCCCCACGTTGCTTACTTTTCCTTGTTTTTGTGGAGTCTTTGAATGAGGCGAGTATTTTTTTTATAAGGCCCATGATTCCTTCTTTAAAAGCTGCGATTGGAAGAAATTCCCACGAACCCTTAATATTTATTTGCATTTCCCTACTATTCGCCTTTTTTAAAAAAAGGGATCAACTTGATAAAATGAATGATTGGTAATACTCATGGTTGTTGGGAGGCGCGTCTCCCGACCCCTGATATGTGTCTCGGGGAATGGGACGCGTCTCCAATATTGGAGACGTACCCAGAGACAGCTCCTATCACCTGGAAATGCAATGCGCAGTCTCCCGTTGTGAAAAATGGTGTCTCCTGTGAAATTATGCCGAGTGATATTCTATTTTACTGCACTGAAATTCCATAGATAACATATTCTGTTGGATCCTCTCTTGATCTCATATCAGAGGTATGAAAGTCATTTTCTTTGTCCCATGGAACAATCCCATGCATTGATAGAAACTTTCAGAGTAGAGAATTTGTTAGTCATCATTGATCGGTATCTAAGCTTATGGGAAATGTATAATGAAGATCTGTTTTTAAAGAATATGTTAAACTTTATAAAGAAGACCAAATGCGGTGGCTTTTGGAATTTGAAGGTTCTATAAAGCAGGTTACAAACTTATAGGCATATATGGGATTGGTTCAATCAATAGGAATGCTTTCATAAGAATTTGAACAAAAATAAAGATGACAATAGAGTTATGCTTCATCTTCCTTTTATAATTGTGTAACTTTCATAGGACAGAGGCTTGGGAAAAGAGAGGGGAAAAAGCTACAGGTAACTTACAAGAATATTGATATGGCACTTGTGTCCTTGTCAGTTGTCACAATAAATGTGCCCTTGTTTTGAAAGTTCAATGTCATGATATTTTCTATAAAAAAAAAAAAATTAATTTTTATTTATATAAAAAAAAAGGTGGCATCTCCAAGTACCCTCGTCTCCTATTTTCAAAAAAAGTTGTACAAGTACCGATACCAATCTCCCGTACCAGTACTAGTACCAACCTCCCAACAACCTTGGTAACACTTGCTCAAGACAATAGATTCACACTGATGTCTCAGACCTTCACGGCTTAAAGGTGTCTAGTCATTTGAATCTAGAAGTTCAATATGAATTGATCTTACAATAAGACTCACTCCCACTAATTTATTTCACTAGCAAAACTTACGAAATAGCTCCACAAAAAAAATTATATTTGCTTGCAAATCTTATAAATTTGTACCTGTAAATCTCCAACACCAAAAAAAGACGCTTTGTCCTCGAACAAGTTCTTGCCTTTCGAACATTCAGCACGATTGTGAACCCTATCTGGATCCACCATTGTTGATGTTCATAGCAGCGTTGGTTGTATCCTTCCAGCGATCTCCTTACATGATAAATTAAATTATAGCCAAGGGCTATTTAATTTATAGAGATTTCAATTTATTGAAGAGGCACGATTTTAATGAAGAGATGTATTTTTTATGAGGCTGACCTCATGCTCCTTGGACGTGATTTACAAAGAGACATACTCCTTCTCTTAGGCTCGATTTTCTATGAAGAGACATAATTCATTTGGTGGCCGACTTTTGGTGGAGGCCGACTTGTTATGAAGGGTCACGTCCTCTCCACTACACATTGTATATATACTCAATGTTCTCTCATTGTTGATCATCCATTATTCATTCGTTATTCATCATTATTCTGAGGTGCGAATAAGAGGAAGGAGCAGAGCAGTTCGGTTCATTATAGAAGCCTGAGTTTATCATCTTAGAGCATTATCATATTGCTGTGTGAGCAGTAGATTGTGGTGCTTTCTCTTGGCCTTGATATCGGCCTCTATTGTAAAGGAGACTCACTTTGTGTTTCAATATATAAGTGATATATTGTTGCTGGGTTTTTCTCCCTTAAGTGGAGGGTTTTCCCAGGGTATCTGCTGTGTTTTGTGTCTTATTTTGAATTAATTTCTGCTTATATAATCTGATCATAAAAACAACAACCATGATTGACTAGGAAGAATCTTTCATCTCTAAAGCCATTTACCCTTAGGGTTTTCATCCTAGGGTTCCAAGTTGAACACATAGTCCAAACTTCACAATGAGAAATAAAATGACTAAATGATATCCAAATGAGCTCCTTCATTCTCTTTTTATAACCTTCGATGGAACTTTCCAAAAGTTATATTTAAAATTCACCTTCTAAATAAAATCTTTTAGGCCCCCATAAAGTGATTTTATATTATTTTTGCTTTTTGATTCCAACTAAGGTAACTTTATATTATATAAACTTCACAATGAGAAATAAAATGACTAAATGACATCCAAATGAGCTCCTTCATTCTCTTTTTATAACCTTCGATGGAACTTTCCAAAAGTTATATTTAAAATTCACCTTCTAAATAAAATCTTCTAGGCCCCCATAAAGTGATTTTATATTATTTTTGCTTTTTGATTCCAACTAAGGTAACTTTATTTTATATATATATATATATATATATATATATCATCATGAAAACACATTTAATTTAATAATAAAATATTAGTTGCACTTTATTAATAAAATAAAGTTATTTCGGGCAACAAAATATTAAATTATTAAATTAATTTGATTACTCAAAAAGGGGACATGACATAGTGAGTTTTCATATTGGCACTTATGTAGACAAGGTGTGGTGTAACATTATGTCGATGGACATGTGCCATATATTTCTAGGGAGATTGTGGCAATATGATCGGATAACTGTCCATAACAGTAGGGCAAATGTTTATACTTTGGTAAAGAATGGGAGAAGGCATACCCTTACTCCATTGACTTCTAATGAAGAGGAGGTGAGAAATGGCCCGAAGGCAATGTCGCTTGCAGGTAAGGAGTACTTGAAGGGAGCCAAACATGAAGATGTGTGTGTTGAAGACATGATCCCTAAAGAGCTACAAGTAAAAGTAATAAAAGAGCCTAAATTTGAGGCTGCAAGTGGTGATATTGCAATTTTTGAGAAGATGCAAGTACTCATATCAAAAGACTTTGAATGTGCAGATGTTTATGCTGATAGTAGAGACTTCATAGTGCTGCAAGTGAAGACAGAAAGTGAACAGGGTGCTGCAGGACAGATGTTGCAAGTAGTGGCATCAAAATACGATAGCAGAAAGGTGCTGCAAGAAAACATGACAGATGAAGTCGGTAAGGAACCTTTTATTATGAATAGTTTGTTAAAGGACAAGAACATTGAGGGTGTTGCAAGATGGTGTGTCCCTTGGTCTTCTTTGCAGCACAGCGCTTGGGTTTGTGACATGGTCTAACCGCCTCCTGTGGATCTTAACTAATGCTTCTATCGGGCATTGACAAGTCAACCATTTGGTGCAACGGCAAGGCCAACAATTGGTATCAAAGCTGGTCACAAGTTCAAACCCCTTGCTTGTGCTGGGGGGGATTGCTGCAAGATGGTGTGTCCCTTGGTCTTCTTTGCAGCACAGCGCTTGGGTTTGTGACATGGTCTAACCACCTCCTGTGGATCTTAACTAACGCTTGTATCGGGCATTGATAGGTCGACCTTTTGGTGCAACGACAAGGCCAACAGAGGGGTACCATGGAATGGCTGTGGAATGGCTGTAAAAAGAGGAAGTACCAATTGTGGTAGATGAATATCAAAGTGAAGGAGAGTTTATGGAAAGGTTGTTTGAGTTCATACTGCATACGGAATTGAATTTAGAAAATGATTTTGCACTCAAGGACCAAGAGCTATTATGCCAAATATTAAATGAAGGCATGAAGGAGAAATGTACGAACAAAGAAGTAGATGGAGTTGAGAAGAAAGAAAATAGATTTTTGAAATTTGTCAAGAGGCAACAATTCATAGTGAATATACTACTGTAGCAACAGTAAGTGAGTTGTTGATTTTTGAAATTTGTCAAGAGACAACAACTCATGGTGAATATACTACCGTAGCAACGACAAGTGAGTTGTTGGGTGATATCGTGAAAGGAATGCGAATTTACAAGATGTGGACGTGTTTGTAGAGCTGCAGCAAAGGAGGAAGAATTTGGAAGAGGATGGAGTTGCAAGACAGTCATGCATCAAGGAGGACAAAGCAATTTGCATTGGTAGAGGATGACATGCTAGGTACACAAAGGAGATTTGGTTGCAAAATAGGTAGAAAGATGAAGAAGAGTGTCTTATATTGAAGGCACAAAGGAGAAAGAAGATACTAATTATTTAGCTGCAAGTTTACTTGCAGATGCAGTCCATGAGCATTGTAGTCGGCCAAAAGTAATTGAAAATGTTTTAGTCAACCCGATAGTAAATAAATAAATAAATGATTATGTTTTGGGTTTACGTGTTAAGTCCCTGACGATTGTTATAGTCAATTGATAGTTACTGAGAGTTGGTATTCTTAACCAACATCGGCAAACTACTTATACGTCCTTATTGTTCATAGTTGGGGACCATTGTGATGCTTTTGATGTACTCGTTGCAAATCTATGAATGAATGAAAATCAAGTTTTGTCCTTCATGAACTGTAAGAGTACTTTGTATCATGTTTTGTGTTCTATTACTTTCATTTACTCTATAATTTGTCAAATAGAATAAGCGATTAAACATTTGGCGCCATTGCTGATATGAACTCTCGTACACAACATATAGACGGGAATAATGGTGTCGTAATGGATCAGCTAGCCAAAGAGCTGGTACAAGCTAATGAAGAAAGAGAAGACACGCTGACGGAAGATCTCGTAAATCTGTGGGATATCTCACTGAAGCAACACATATAGAGAGAAGCTCTCAGGAAAGAGGTCCCTCAAGCGGCTATCTAGGACAATCTCATGATCAACCCAGAAAACGATTGCCTTCTCGATAGACTACCAAGATTGATTGCATGTCACTATATTATACTGCAAGACCTTTAGGCTTGTTGGTTTATAGATTTGTCACCTAACTCTATATTCCTACGCCCACGGAGATGACAAATGTAACAACAGTTGAACCGATATAATGATATTTCATACCGATTCTCTGCTTATTTTTCAAGGTGGCAGCTACCTTTTAAGATATGCAATGAATAGAAATTGAGGCTGCTTTTAACCAGAAAGCAAAGAAAGGTGTAGCTTTTAACCAGAAAGCAAAGAAAGGCATACCAATATCAAACTATAAACTAAAGCACAAAGACTTGAATCACTTCTAAACTAATAAATTTCTTTAACTGAACTCAACCATTGCCATAAGCGCTCATTCAAAGATAAACATCCGATAGCAATGCAATCTATTAAACATCCACAACACCAACATAGATAACCATTAGCAAAATATTCAGAATAAACAGAATAAATCCATACACCACAACACAAAGATTATGTCTGCTTGAACTTCACCATATGAGTTTCTATATTGAAAGATAACTGTAAAACAAACTTGAAAGCATAAAAGAATTTGCTCTAATGAGGAAAATCAAAGTTTTGCCCAAAAGATCCTAACTGCATCGGCCAAACCCATATTTAAAGCATAAACCAATTGTCTATGGTAACAGTTTCTTGAAGACAGCCACACCCAAAAATTAAAAGTCTTTAACTTAAAAGAACTAAAATTAAAGAAAGTATCATGAAATGCTAAAAATAACTATGCATCACTTTTCCGCTTCATCTTCTTCATCTTCTGGAACTTCAACCGCTTCGTGTTCCAGCTGCTTTTCCTGTGCCTTCATCCTGGACCTGTAATCTTGATATCTGGTGACAATTGCAAATATATCCTTGCTTCCTGGTGTCGTAGTAATCTGTAACCTAGTTCTCCATTTGGCCAAAGCAACTTCAGACCCGACCAACATTTTAGATCTTCTCTCTTCTCCAGATTTATAAGAATTCAGATGGATTTGCATTCTACTGAGTTTTGAGGACTCCCATGTCACTGTAGCAGGATCAGCTATTTCTTTATTGAATGTCTCTCTAAACTTCAGAGAGATCTCCTTTATATCTAGAATCCTTTCATCAAACTCATCAGTAATTTCCACTCCCAGATTATGACAATCTTCTTTAATTTCCACCAACATTTCAAAATATTGATCAAGTGCTTTATTAATTTCCTTCACCAGATTATCATACATATTTAATTTCCATTCCAATGAATCGGACCACGAAGGGTCTAGCTCCTTAGGATTATTCACAATTTGTTCACCAATTAATATTTTCCAATCCATAGAGATCAATTCTTTCATTTCCTGAGAGAGCACATAAAGACTAGTTTGATCTTTTCTGACCTGCTGAAGTTTTGTTACTAACTCCTTCCTCTTGTCAATAACTCGAGTGTAAAAGAGCACAGATTTATTAAGAAAGACGATAGCCTCTTGAGATATTTTATCAATCCCCTCACTAGCAGCTCTGGAATAGCTCAAATTCTTTTTAATTTGTTGTATGGTGAGTGCATTGATTCCCTCTACCTAAAGAACTTGAGGCTTCATCAAGTGTAGGAGGAGTGGCCATGGAAGAAATAAAGTTTCCTAAAGAAAGGACTTGAGATTGCAGTTTTATATTTTCTTTCCTCTGTTCTTTCACTCTTTTAATCAAGACATTGATTGAATAATTGGCCCCATATCGACATGTGTGACTTTGTAGTCTATCTTCGTTATTTCATCTTCATTTAAATCCTTCATAGGCTCAGCAATTTCTAACATTTGATTTCCAGAAGTAGAATCAGTCACCATCCTTGACATCCTCCTAGCTTTCTTAGGTTTTAAAGAGCTTTGAAGTAACTTTGCAACCGTATCCACTCCAACTGTCATTGTAGGAATATGCTTTCTCTTCTTCTCCACTGCTTTCTTCAGCCATCCTGGGGAGGCAACTACCAGACCAGAATCTTCGTTTCCACTAATAGTTTCTTTAGAAGCACTAGGAGTGATGAGTGGATTTTCAATCAGAGAAGCGGGCACTTCAAACAGAGGAGGGAAGGTATTATCGTCAGCAATTTGTAGAAACATAGCTTCAAAGTCTACAAGCACAGGTTTTTCTTGACTGGTCTTTTTCTTAGGGGTGGGAGAAAGCACATTGTCTTGTTCACAAACCGTCTTTAACTTGACTCTTTCTTCTGGCCTATCACCATCACCTCTTGACTAAGAATTTGCACTTGAGGACTTAATAGACGGTCTCCCTAATGATACACTTGCACCAGATGCTCGCGTAGACCCCTGTTCGTTTTTCTGTGATGACTTAGACTCCTGAACAGGACCGGCAACTTTCCGCCATTTCCCATCCAACCAGTCCTAAGTCCTTTTAAGCACTGGAGCAGCACGCACCCTCATATCTAAAATTTCACTTTGGTTCCAATCAACCTTAGGGTGGGATTTATCAGGCAATTTTTCATATCCAGGATCTATGCTTATTGAATCCTCAACTACATTTTCAAGAATTTGAAATGACAGACCAAAATCCTGTATCTATTTTAGAGTTAACCTCATATAATCTCTTCTCATAACTTCGTTCTCATCAACACAATCTTCCCAGAAATCTTCGATAGATGGGTGATGCCGATATAAGCTCCCTCCATAGAGATTCTGCTCACAAAACCCTTACTGTCAAAATTAGCTCTCATAGACAGATACTGGAGGTTATATTCTTTGAGGACCCCTTCAACTCCCTTGGCAACCTAGTTTGTTTTGCACATAAAAGAAGGGGTCTTTAATGGGAAGACATACCCTCATTTCCCCATGTTCGTATACTTAACATTAACCATGGCCATTTGTCGACAAACTTCCAGAAATATCAGTAATCTTCAGGATACCAAGGTAATTTCAATGGGGCTTTCTCAAAACCCCCTATTCTCAGATAGGAAAATTTATCAAATTGGATATAAAAACTCCCAAAATTTGATACAAGAGAAATTGATTCAAGAGAAAGGCGCATTTCTAGATTTCCATCTAACTTCCTCACGGCCTCCATTAAAACTGCATCATTAACACGACAAAAATCACCCATTCCAAATTGTTTAGTGAACTGAGGGAAACGTTTATACACAGGCATATCAGAAGCTGGGTTTCCTTGCAGTTCCAACCCAGGCCAGAAAGACCTCTGACAAGCTACAATGTACGTTAGGCAAGAACACATACAGAAAGTAGCAGTCTTATGGAAATTAATTAATTGCTCATTCAAATGGAAGCAAATAACTTCAGCCCAGTCAATGAAAATGTTCTCATCACAGATTATCAAGATAAACCGGCACATCCAATCCTCAAATAACTCAACTTGTGCATTTCCAACAATGCGGTACAATAAAGCAATAGCATCTGCAATTTCTTCCTTAAAATGCATTCTTTTAAGTTTACTCAGTAGTTGCGACTTACCTTTCCTTTCCGACCTCAACTAGGTTTTGGCCATGGAGTTCTTACACCAGTCTTCATTTGCTTTGAAAAATTCATCCACCACTGTGATAGACATGTCTTCTATAGGTTCCCTTTCCAGAATCCTCAACGCGTGGGAAACAGCTTCAGGAGAAATTTTTACGATTACAGTCCCATCCACAGCATTAATTTCCCGTGTCTCCAGAACGTACCTTTTTGCACATGCACTTATCAGGTCCACACTCAACACAGCTTCTGGGAACCCTCCAACGTGAGCTAGCCCACTTTCTAACAGTTTTATATCCAGCTCGGACTTCTCGTTACTCTCCAAGCGTGCCCAGAATTCTTCCAACTTAAAAGGTCTGAGCTCTGTGTCCCTTACGCCAAGCCAACGATTTCCAATTCCGAATTACATGAACTCCCAGCACATAAAGAAACACACAAACACCTAGAAGAGTAGATTGCAGAAGAAGGAAATGCAGCTGAAAAACTTAGCAAAAAATCCGCCACCTCAAGTTATGTCATCAACAAGACGTGTGTTTAATGTTGCATTAATATGGTACTCTATTTAAATCCTCAGTAAAAGAAACCCAAAGATTTGTGCGCTTTTGAAAAACCCTTGACAAGACATCTCCAGGTTGTCTCATACACATCTTTAAATGAATAGGCGGCACCTTGAAACACGCAAAATGAACAATATGTCGCCCTATTGCAGAACATTAAAACTTTAGAACCAAGATCAGAGGTTATGAAGTTATGAAAACTCCCAACTCCGCAACAACATTGGATAGACCATTATACCGACACACTTGACGCTGAGAGGAAGACCAAGTCAGACTATCAGGTGATTAGAAAACTTACGAACCTCACAATAAGGTTCAAGAACATTAGACGCCAGCGAATTGGGTTATAAAACTTAAAGAATCCGCGACAAGAGGTTAGAAACTTAAAGAATCCCATGACAAAGGTTAAAGTGAGGGCAAAGACTCCATGCTCGGATGAGATGAAGAATCAAGAGACTAAGAAAAATAAAGTTTCAAAAATTGCATAGTATATGATATACCCACAACAAGGCTGAGAGGGACCAAGAACTACGAAGGCAGTAGATACTACAACGGTACGAGGAAAGAAACAAATGGAAGGAAGAAGAACACAACACTAGTCATAGACATACTCCCAGAAATTAATGCACGTACAACCAAACAAAGACAAGAACCAAATTCCAAGCGGTCAGGAATCATCAAAACGGGTACGAAGATCCCTGAGATTAAAAGAACAAGAGGAAAGACAACGACAACTAAGACGAATTACTGAAGAAACAAAGCAAGACCTTGCCAACCGGCCAAGACAACTGTCCATAGACAACGAAGAATAGACTCTGAAAATGAATTAACAAAAGAAATTGAAAACAACATATGCCGCATCCAAGAATTATCCATATTGGAAGAAGAATCAAGAATTGGAGGATCCGAACTGAAGACCCCCGGATGGACGGAGTGCAGGAACAACCCCCACGATACCCAGAGTGTAGAGGACGTTGAGGGTGGACGAGTGGAGGACTCATACATGGTTGTGAGTGTAGGATAGGCACCAGAACATATTGAGTGAAACAATCCAAACAAGTCCAACGCACAAGGAGAACATCGGGAAGGAAAATGGTGACTTCACCAACCAGTCCGAGTGTGGATAGGCAGAAATTGCCAAACTTTACAGGGAACGGGTCAAAGGATCCAATGAGACACTATAAAACTTGTGAGACCATATGGATAGCAACTGAGCAAGAGGACAGAGATTATTGGCAGAGAGCATTTCCAACGACTATTAGAGGTATAGTGATCGACTGGTATACAAAATTAGACATGGCACACAAAGCCACATGGGAGGCATTAAAAAGAGCATTTTAGGAAAATCTAGACTTCTAAGGGACTACAACGAAATTGTAGCGGAGATATACAACACGAAGCGGGGTAAACATGAAAATGTCAGAGCTTACAATCAGAGGCTCAAGGAATTGTTAGTAAAGCTAGAGAACCAGCCAGTTGACGGATTGAAGAAGCGATGGTTCATTGAAGGACTAATTCCCTCGCTGTGGAAGAAAATGAAGGTAGTACCTCCATCGTCATATGTCGAGGCTTACAATCGAGCTATGGACGTCAAGAATGAAAATAAAACATCCTCTCGAACAAAACGAAAGACAGATGACGATGAGAGCACAGACGAGAGCAATGACGAAGAATCCAAAACTATTCAGGACCTCTGACGAGATATGATGTACATGATGAAAGAACTAAAGGCTAATAAAGATACCCCAAAAGAAACTAAAGAACTTTGGTACATCGACTACAAAATAGGTCATACAAAAATAATTGTCCAAAGAAATCATTTTGTGACATATGTCAAGTACTAGGACATTCCATCAAGGAATGCCTATACAATTTAAAAACAAGAAGCACACAAGTACTTTTCACCCAAGGGGGACAGTCAACCCCTCCGACCACACCTCCTAAACCTCAAAATAATAACAATAATGCATCTCTTGGCGAGTACCACAACAGAAGAGGAAATAATGATCGATACAACAACAGTGGGCCAAGAAGCCAAATCCAGTACGATTCCAAAGGAAGACCCATGATCCAATGTCAAAAGTGCAATGAATGGGGTCATTTTGCCAAAGAATGCTAGAACAATCAAGGCAAAGGAGGAATGTTTTGTAAGTGGTGTGGACTAGGTGACTACGAAGACACTGACTACCCAAAGCAGAAAGGTATCAACATGCTAGAAGTGGAGGACGAGGAGATTTTGGCAATTACTAGAGCACAAACGAAGAAGGCCATGTACCCAGACCCTCGTACGAAGAAGGAAAGACCCCGAGAGGCCAAGGTGGAAGTAGAACAAGCGATGGCCAAGGAAAGGAAAACCTCTAATGAAGCAACTAGTATGTCAGTGCGGTCAGAGTCAAAGAAGAACATCATACGAGAGATGTTGCAAACAACCGTACCTATCAAGGTAACGGATCTTTTACAGACAATGTCCACAACTAAGAGTGGCAATCACGAACATAATCGATGACAATCAAGTTCGACCAGGAATCCCAAGCAAGGATGGAGCAATACCACTACCCAAAGGTAAACAAGAACCCAATCCAATGTTACTCACAGTGAACATCCGGAGGAAGCAAGCCATCATACAGATGGAGATCATGGGAAAGACAATCACAAACAACATCTTCAATGGATGTTCGAGAGTCAACATATTACCGGAAGAGACCTGGAAGTGTCTCGAGAAACCAACTCTTTGGCCACCAACATTCCACTTGGTAGGCATTGATCAACACATTATCAAACCATTGGGTACACAGATGGCACAGAAGGTGACTATCAGCACACAACAATTTATGTTGAACTTTGTTGTCATCCCACTACAAAAGAAGGCATATGATGCACTACTTGGGAGAGGGTGGTTGATTGCAACCAAGGTAGACCACAATTGGAAATGGAATACACTCTCCATCGAGAGCGACAGGAGAAAGTACGTTTGACTTGAAGAATTAGGTCATGAGCGAAGAATTGGAGTCCTCCAAGTCAAAGTCTGACAAAGGAGAATCAGATGCAAACGAAAGAAGAAAGTTTATGGAACCCAATGATGAAGGGGTACTTGACCTCGAGAATTGCCCTGAAGATGAGACTAGTTCTCTCAATGGTTTATTCCATTGGCAGATGGAAGACTACGAGGTGTTCCACTTAGAGGGAAACATGCTACAGATCGAGGAGATCGAGGAAGAAGAAGATAAGGGCACAATTAGCCAGACATTTTCCTGCCGAGTACGAAGAATACAAGGAGGAAGTAGCAAAACTGGATGATACACCAACCCACAAGTTCGAATGAGACAAAATAATCAAGTACGAGGAACCAAGGATGAAAAAGGTGAACTTGAGCGATGACAAACCAAAGACAATCTTGGTCAGAGATGACTATGTTCCCATACTGAAGGTGGCAGCGTTCAATATATTCACGTACAAGGATGCATTCACCTGGACATATAAAGAGCTCAAAGGGATACCGCCAAAGTTGTGCGTACACAAGATCCCCCTCATACTAGGAGCAAAACCCGTATGTAAGAGGTCGTACCTGATGAATAAAAACTATGTTGCTATGGTACAAGAAAAAATCGAGAAAATGTTAGAAGTTGGAATCATTTTCAAAGTAGAAGTCAATGACTGGGTCTCACCAATCGTCATATCACTCAAGAAAGAGTCTAAACAAATTCGGATATGCGTAGATTTGAAAAGCCTAAATGCGGTGACGATCAAGGATCCCTTCCCAATCCCCTTCATCAACACAATCTTTGAAGAAGTGGCTGATCATGAAATGTACTCGTTCATGGATGGATTCTCTGGCTACAATCAAATAAGTATTGCCGAGGAAGACAAGCTGAAGAACAAAATTTTAGTTGAAGATGGAGTATATGCGTACAACCGGATGTCGTTCAGGTTATGCAACACTCCAGCAACCTTTCAAAGAATCATCCTACACATTTTTGATAAAATGTCGGTCGGGAATTTCAAGGCATTCCTCAACAACTTGTCAATCTACAGTGACCAGGAGAAACATTTGAAGGCATTCAGAGAATGTATGGAGCGGTGTAGAGCAACACAATTGGCACTAAACCCAAAAAAGTGTCATTCATGGTATCGCAAGGCAAGTTGTTGAGCCACATCATCTGCAAAGTAGGACTCAAGACGGAACCCGACAAGATAAGGGTAATTGTACAGATGGAAGCCCCACAGAACATTGCTAGCGTGAAGTCATTTCTCGATCATGTCGGGTACCACCGAAAGTTCATCAAAAATTTCACCCAAATTTCCTACCCACTGGACGTACTTACCAGAAAGGGACAACAATTCGTGTGGATGGAAGAACAGGAAAAAGTCTTCAACGAGTTGAAAATACGACTAATTAGTTCACCGATCTTGGCATATCCAAATTGGAGCAAAGAGTTCCATGTGCGTGTCGACACCAAAAATTACACAACTAGAGCAACACTGGCACAAGTAGGAGTGCAAAGGTTGGATCACCGAGTATTTTTTGCAAGCCGGTTATTGTCGAAGGCAAAAAAGAATTACAATATGATAGAGAGGGAAGCTCTCGGGATAGTGTACACTGTATAGAAAATTAGGCACTACTTGTTGGCTACACCCTTCACGTTCTACGTCGATCATCAAACCCTTATGTATTAGGTAAACAAACCGATCATCCAGGGGAGGGTAAGTCAATGGCTCTTACTGTTACAGGAATTCACATTCACCATAATCTATGACTAGGGAAGAGTCATGTCATTGCCAACCAGCTATCAAGAATCTAATCTGATGAACCACCTAAGGGACTGAACGAAGTCTTCCCTGATGTGCACTTGTTTTAGATTGCAGCACTGCCACCATGGTATGAGAGCATTGAAGAGTATCTGTCTATGTCCACCTTTCCAAAGGAGATGCCACTAAGACAAAGACGGAAGTTAGCACTGAAGAGCAAAACATTTCAGCTCATAACGGTTTGTTATACAAAATGGGATCAAATCATGTGTTGAGACAATGCATTATCCAGGAAGAAATTCTAGGGGTACTCAAGGATGCACATGAAGGTCTGCTGGAGGGCATACGGGACCGAATGCCGTAGCTTGAAAAGTTCTCTTGGTAGGATTGTGGTGGCCGACCGTACACACAGATGCTCGAGGGCGGGTGATAGGATGCAATACATGCCAAAGAGTCATCAAACCTCAAAAAAGGGATTACATGCCACCTTTTCCATCTCAACCACAAGAACTGTTCAAACGATGGGGATTGGACTTCATTGGTTTGCTAAAAGTCAGCCAATTGCATTAGTGTAGGTACATAGTTGTTTCTATCAAGTACTTGATGAAATGAGCGGAGGCTTGGGCACTGCTAGACAACACGGCAGTTAGTACAGCAAGATTCATCTACAAACAAATAGTCATGAGGTACTGCATCCCGATACAGATTACAAGTGATAGGGGAGGACACTTCGTCAATCATGTCATTCGCCTGATGACAACGCAGTTCCAGATCTTTCAGAACTTGTCAAGTTCGTACTACCTAAGAGCCAATGGACAAGCAGAGTCCACAAAACAAGGTACTTGTCTCGGTCATTCACAAGTCGTGTGGCATCGAGGAAGCCAACTAGGAAGAGAAGTTACCTGTCGTACTATGGGCATACCGTACGACCTATAAGGTGACAACCGAGCACACACCATTTCAACTAATGTACGGACAAGAGGTGATAGTGCCAACCGAATACATGGTGCCAAGCTTGAGAATAGCCATGGAGAATAGACTTGGCAACATGGAGAGTCTGAAGGAGCGGTTATTCCAACTCAACAAACTTGACGAACGAAGAATATTAGCACAGTGGACAATAGAGGCAATGCAAAAGAGAAGGAAGTACTAGCACGACAAGCACCTTCGTCGAATGAGATTCCAACCTGGCCAGTTAGTTTTAAAGTTAACAATCATAATGAGATTAAGCCAGGAAAATTCAAGGTAAGGTAGCTTGAACCTTTTAAAATCAGAGAAGTGGGCAAGAACAAAGCGATCAAACTTGAGAATTTAGACGGAACTCTGTTACAGGACACCATCAACGGATCCAAGTTGAAACCGTACTAGGAGATAAAGGAAACAACAATCGGAATAAACATGTTGGGCTACGCAACAAAAGAAGATTGGACACTAAGCAGAAGTGGAATCATGGAAGAGCAAGATTGGGGAATAACTAGAAACCAGTTCGCAGAAAAGGAAGATTGGACAGCACTAGGAGGCAAGAAAATAGTGGAAGAAAAACTTGTCAAGAAAAAAGTGGAAGGAATTGCAGTACCCCAGATACATAACATTTAACCAATGCCTTGCTCGAAGCACCTTCACTATGGAAAAGAGTATGGGGCCATTGGAAGTTTCATGCACCCTACAAAGGAGAAAGAAGAGGGTACGTGTCATGTGAACTCGACAAAGAAGCCGAGAAGGAGCAAAAGGAAGAAGCAATCCAAAATGAAGGTGACTTGGACAAAGATGACTGGGATGAGGATGATTGGAATAAATATCTAGAAAAGGAAGAACCATGCTTGAAAGCCTTAATAATGTCAGAAGACATGTTCATCGCCACACAACCAAACCGATACAATGAAGAGGTAATCAAGTACACCAAAGAACATAATTTGAAACCCCCTACACTAGTGACTTCAAACGGACTATGGTGGGTCATACCAAATCCAGCAAGTCCGCTAAGAGTGGATGAAGAAAACGTTACATGGTACAAGCAATATAGCGGACGGTACATTGATGGAAGCTATAAAGGTATGGGACCCACTCCTTTGGTAGATAAGATTTTGTATTTAAAATACCTTCAAACATGTTGCGAAGAAGATGCTATAAAAGACCTTTTTTGTGTAAGTGGCAGTACGTGTTGGAAGTAAAGGTAAGGAGAGGTGATGAAAGAAAAAGTCATAAAAGAAAAATTAATGACAAGGAGAATAAAAAGAACAAAAAACAAAAAATTAAACTGGTGGAGTTGAAAAGTGAAAAAAAGCAAAAAATTAAAAAATCAAAAGAGAAAAAATATTAAAAGAAGAGGGGGAAATTAAAATAAAAATATTAAATTAAATAAAAGGGAAAAGGAGGTCATACGACCAAAAGGAAGTTATAAAGCTCAGCAAGGCACATTGTACGGATTCTCAATGTAGGGAAGAAAAAACTTTTAGGAAAGACAAGTACGACTTGGGAGACAAGTATGGCTACAGGTGAAAGTAATCGTATGGATATGACAAGAACAAGAGGACATTGTACGACAGGGTTGGGAGAACACATAGAGCATAGAAGAACCCATACGACGGAGTTGGGAGATCATTGAGAAGTCACGAAAGTTGCACAAGGACCGTAAGACCCACAACCGTATGCAAAAGGTGGGAGAGAATAGTCCGTACACAGAGGGGAGCAAGCATACGTAGAAAGCAAAAGAAAGGAGTTTGTACACATAAGGGAGCAACCAAATCGTATGGTGTATGATCATATAGCTTGTTGAAGGGAAAATCGTACGACTAGGACTTACTGTAATCGCACAGAAGCGCTACTTCATAGTACAGCCTATTGTACAATGTTATAACTACAACATCCTACGACACATTAAACCCTCACGGAAAACACCTGTTCAAACCGTAAGGTGGATCCTATATAAAATTGTACATCAATTCCAAGACGTACGACAATGGAGTTGCAATGTCCCCATTTTTAAAAGTCAGCATAAAGTTAAATTATTAATTTATGTTGTCGAAATCGATTGAATTAAAAAGGGACAACTTAAATTAATAATGCAAAAGTAACTTAAGTTATGAAAATAGCTAAATAAATTAATTAAGTTACTTTTAAAAGTGAATTCTCAAAAAGACAAAATAAAAAGTGAAAGACAAAAGGATGAGAATTCAAACAAACACGGGAGTTTCGAAGTGGGAAAGAATAAAAGTTTGTTGGAAGCTCATTGTAGGCAGGCTGGATTCTGGATTTTTGGAAAAGGTTCTTGTTGGTGAACGTAGTTTACAGCCTTTCTGAGGTGGGGAGATCTCTGAAAGAAGATTGGCTTCGGCAGTGAAAGATCTGCCCTGGCTGATAGCTGGAGGAATCGTGCAGGTTTCTCACATTGTTATAACTAAATTAAAGTTTTGACAAAATTTGGTGATGTCTTCAAGGAGACAAATTTTGAGTTTGGTGAAGGTTTCAGAATTGGTGTTCTCTACGATGGCTCCAGGTCTGTAATTGAAGTGATTAAATATGAATTCACAGTTTCCAAATTAATCAGCTTATTGTTATCAGTAATTCCAGTGAATCGAAATAAAGAAAATCGTGCTATTTGAGGCGGACAGTTAAGTTAAACTTGTTGGACTTCATCGGACTTTATTGAGCCAAATTGAAGCGTGATATTGGAGTTTGCCTAGGCTATCTTCCTTGATTCCTATTCAAGTTGTTTAATAAGCTGTTTTTATTACTATGTGAAGCTGTAAATACATTTACCCTGTAGAAGCGCTTTCATAAGGATTTCATGGCATATGAGGATAGATGATACTGTTGTTATTATGAATACAATTTGATCGAATCTTTCAAAAAAGATGGTTAACCGTTGTCATTCGAGCACAGGCAAAAGAAACTCGAAGCCAAAGTTTGAATTTCCAACATAATCTTCTGGAGTCGGGAATTTAATACAAACTTGAATTGTCTACTGCATATTAAAAAGCCATTGTTTCTTTATTGCAGAAAAACTCATTCGATTGTGCAACAAAAGACATGGGGCTTAGTATCAATCGGAAGTCTTTTTCAAACTGCTGCTAATCTCATAATCTCCAATTAAAAGGATATTTCTTAAAGCATCAGGAAATAATCTCTGTTGTGGAAGTCAGAACGTAGAGCTTCAGAATTACATATCGATTTTACATATTTAGGAGGCATCATTTCATATACACGGGAGATATTGGGAAGCCTCGAAATGAACTTGAAGAGGCGTTAGCAGTGTAAAGAAGATGGCATAAAACAAAGAGGAAATTGAACTGCATATTTCCTGGGAGCCAGACTCTAATGACTGCCGTGGAAACCATCAAGAAGTCTCGGGAGTATATGGTGATGTGGGATAGTAAGTTAATATTTCCGGGAGTTTGGGACAGCAAGGTGCAATCAAATATGATAGAAGACATCGCAATTCTTTCCTGAAAACAATTTCTTGATTATAATATTCATCACCAAATTATATTTGATATCGTTGAGGTTTGAGCCAAATATAAATGAGATGATATTGTTAAGCTACCGCCGATGGGTATTAGTCGTGTCTGGTTTTAGAAGAAAAATCAGAGATTAATTCTTGACTGTCGTGCCAATGAGAAGTGTTTATTTTTGCTATTATTGTTGGTGACTTCCGTAGCACACTCACAGAAACTGGGAGTCGCAGGGGAAAGTATTTCCTGGGAAGAGTTGGGTATTATAGAAATCCAAAGCCTACGTTAGAAAAGACAAAGCATTGGAAACTGGCCGGACAAAGGAAAATTAACATAGGAGTTTTCAACTGCTACCCTTTATTGTTGTATAAATTCAGTTCTATTTATGGGAGCGCCGCCTCAATATGGGAAGTGTTGTAGCTAACAAAGAAAAACGATAGTATGGTGAGGATGTGGTTTATTTATGGACTCGATTTCTATATGAGCAATGTTCAAATAAAATGGGACAACCTGTATGGTGATGCAGCATCCCGAGAAGATTATAAACTTTAGTTTAGAATCTATAGATGTGAGGCCTCTATTATACATTAATGAATACTGAAGCAGGAACATTCAGTCTTTATATGTATCATTAAAACTGAAAGCAGAAGCTGGTGCGAATTCTATCAGGTTAGGAAATTTATATCTCTATGTAACTCAATGCACCCAATATATTAAGAGATACTTTTCTGTAGTCCATATCTCCATAAATTGCTTTAGTGGAAATTGAATATTTTCAATGATACCAGGTCATATGTATTAATTTGAAAACTAGAGCTACATTCCTGAGTTATTTCTTGTGGGTTTACCATTGAGTGAATATATGGCATGAATAAGAATTATAAATCAGTGATAACAATTCAGAATAGCATATAAAGTGAAACTGTTTGACAAAATGTCTGATCAGATAAGTGGATAAAATTGGAAAAAATTGTGTCCAAATTGGGGTAGGTCTTTACAGGAGTGTGGTGAGGGCGTATAGGACAAGGAGACTTGGAAAAAAAATCATACGACAACAACAATGGCAGAAACTGCAGAGAAGAGGTGATACCTTATGGGAAAACAATTTCATTGTATGGTTGCAAGAGAAGTTTGGGAATACAGTACGGAGGAATAACTCTCACATCATGCAACACAGGCATTGGAGAGTAAGGAGCTCAATTAGTACACAAAGTTGGCAATTGCATAAATTCAATTGTTGTAACCACTTTCAGTAAACACGTTTATTTAACCCGTGCCCGAGAGTGCCATACGTGTATTGTTGCCAGATGGATATGGCTGCAAGTAGCAACAAAGGGAAATGGCTAGCACCATTTCGACCCTGCATTGCATCAGGGAAAATGGCGAAGGGGAAGGACAATGATACTATTACAGCAGACAATATCACTTGGGAGAGTCTCAACGGCACTGAATGTCGCTCATGGTGGTTGGGAACTCAGGACGATCACGTTCTAAAAACAACGCTTTAGCACATGCAAGAGGACAAGGCAACACAGTTACCATTCTTCAACTCTCAGAAGTTTAAGCCATACCTGCACCAGATGATTGTGTGGTATGACAGACATGCTCACAAATCAGTGATTGACTATAGAGGGTGCCAAGTGACTATATCTTTTGCGCCTGCCAAATTCACTAGGGTATTCGGGATACCATCGAGAGGGGCATCAGTAGCCAAACCTACAGGGAAGATGTCCTGATAGTAGAAGGAGACACTTCTCGAAAGAGTGTGTTGTTTCGATCTCACTCAATAGGAGAAGGAGAGTATCTGGAGCGCAAGGAATATGGGGTTGAGGAAGAATTTTCTCGCCACCACCGAGTGAAAGTGTCTCCTAGACTTGATCAAATGTAGACTTGCGGTGGCTAGCAGAGCGTCTGACATTGTAGTTTGGACAATTAATCTCATGATCGGGCTAAGCATGGGGAGAGTGTATAACTAGGCAAGCATACTTTCGGAGAGGATACGAGAGTTCCTGTGCTTGAAGCACAAAGCCCTTTACATGACTCAGCATGCGATTGGGCTTCTATTGGATGCCATCTATATGCAGGTACCTTCGAACAATTGGGGGAGATTTCAACCCGTAGGTCAACTAGACGCATCATGGCCGACCATGTTCTATTGGGCCAGCTTGGGTGTGCAGATGGCAGGAGAGGAAACACCTCAGATAGGGGCCTCACTGGCAAAGAAGAGAAAACAGAGGGATGCATCACCTACTTCACCGAACAGAGATGACTACGAGGCCATCAAGCTATCTTCTTCCACTACGATGAGTACAGAGGAAGTTTCACTCACAGGGGAGGCAAGCTCACAGGAAGACATCGAGGAGGCTATTCTCATATAGCCAACCATCCTTGTGCAACCAATACCTGCCACCACAGTCGTACCAGTGACAATTCCACCCCCTACACCACCATTAGCGGCACCACTGCCAACATCGCCAATACCAGTAGCACCCTCAATAGGGCTACTTGCAACCGGTGAAGATGTTGAAGAAGATGTTGGCATCAACGACTAGCTGGGAGAGAAAGGGGCACCAACAAATGCCCCTCCACTAGTCACTAAGAGCAGTAGTCGAGAGCATAGAGCCACCTCAGGAGCGAGAGTCAGTTGTGATGGTACTTGACACTCAGCCTACAGAACCCTCACAGCAGCCTACCAAGCTCTCACAGCCAACCCCTCTAGCCACAGACATGGCCATGGCGACAGTGCCAAACATAGATTCAAGGCCATATTTGACAAAGTCAACCGAGGAGTCTAGTGAAGATGAGTCCAAGGGATTATTCATCGAGATTGGTCAGTCGAATGCATACGACCCCCCTGGCATAGTGTAGAGATATCTTGGAGAGCAACAATCCATGGCGAGAGTAATGTATGAGGTAGGGGAGATATCTCAACAACTGGACATTAGGCATGATCCGTTGGTTGCCTAGGAGGCGGAGAGGATCTTGGCCTTCATGCAAGTGAGATGCGAAGCAGAATTTTTTAGATGCTTTTTATATCACAAGGGTGGCCAAGAGTAGAGACTGTTAACATGTTGACTGCCTAGCAACCAACTAGACCCACAGCAGTAGGGAGACATGGCCGAGTGCTCTCAACACTCCACGGCATGTAGAGGTGTTATAGAGACATTCCTTAGATGGCAACAGCTGATGGCTTCCATTGAGGAGGCTAGGACGAGAGTATTAGAGAAGAGATAGCTAACCATGTCCGTAAGTTCCCAAGAGCAATTGGCTCAAGTGACAACAACAGAGCATACTCGAGTCATATCTCTCAAGCAGGTAGTGGCAAAGAGAGATAAACAATTGGCAGAGCAGGACGCTTAGTTGGCAGAGAGAGACAGACTATTGGCCAAGAGGGATGCTTAGCTAGACAAAAGGGATAAAGAGTTACAAAGAGTCAAGATCTGGAGAAGACAAAGACAAAGTTGATGGAGGCGGTACACACGGTCAAAACTAGTAGAGAACGAGAATTGGTGGCGAACCAAAAGCTTCAACGTCTTTGTAATATCCCCTTTTCAACACTAGTTCCTTTGGTGACCATCAACCTATTTCGAAGGCCCATAGGCTAGTCGAAGGCAGAATTAGGGTTTCTTATTTTCTAGGAGGTATCATTCTGAGTTTTTAGGGGATGGTCGCATGAGTTTTCTAGTATGTTTTTTTGGGTCTTTTTGGGTTTTTAGAGAGCTTCCCCTTTTCAACACTAGTCCCTTTGATGACCATTAGCCTATTTCGGAGGCCCGTAGGCTAGTCGGAAGTAGAATTAGGGTTTCTTATTTCCTATCTCCTTTGTAATGTCATCTTTTCAGCACTAGTCCCTTTGGTGACCATTAGCCTATTTTGGAGGCCCGTAGGCTAGTCGGAGGCAGAATTAGGGTTTCTTATTTTCTAGGAGGTATCTTTCTAAGTTTTTAGGGGATGGTTGCAGGAGTTTTCCAGTATGTTTTTTGGGTCTTTTCGGGTTTTTAGAGAGCTTCAATGGGGTGTCACATGCATTTTCATCAGTAACCATTTCCGGACTTACTATTTTTAGTAAGTTACGACGGCTATCCGGAATGTGTTTAAATGGTGTTTGGAGTCACTTACTATTTTTAGCAGTATGTTATTTATTGTAAGTACTATTTCTAGCAATGTGGTTTGGCAGTAATTGTAATGTCCCCTTTTCACTAGCCACACGTAATAATTATCTAGCCTTATTTATTCCCGAAGGCTAAATGGAGAAATAAGGGAATATTGATTAAATTAATTATTTATAAAGTTATCTCTATATTGCAAAATTATAAGATAGCTTTATATTTGATTAATTTAATAAAAGTGACCTAAATAAATATTATATCATAAAGTCACTTAAGTGAATAAAATAATATTTTATTCTAGAAGCTTCTTGGAGGTGAATGAAAATTCTTTATAAGGAGCTAAATGCAAGCCATTGTGATCATGTGTTGAGTTATTCTACTTCCATACTTGTTTGGTGAAGAGTTGCGTGCTTGCATTGCCCAAGGGTTTGAAGACTCTAGGGTACCGGTTTCGGTTGTGCAACATCAACCCTAGCTAGATTTGGGTGAGAGATATCTCAATCTCTCAATTGGAGCAAAATTTAATGGCCATTGGCCAAATTTTGGAAATTAGGAGATAGTTGCAGACTTTGATGTTCATTGGCAGTCACTTGAGCTTGATTTGGTGAAGCGATTGGAGATAATATTTCAGTTTGATCAAGTCGAATTTGAAGATCATATGGCAGCCAATTTGCATATCGATTTTGGTAGCTAAGAGGCGATTTGCAGCTTCAGCCAGAGGGACGACTTTTTGCCAAGATTGCTGGTTCGATTTAATGATAGAAGGCATATTAAAATTTGAAATTCCTTGTGGAGGGATCGCTGGCCACTAAGAAGTCTAGGTGCTGCATTTTCAGGTCCAGCAAGAGTGGCTGGAAGGAGAATCGAATCATATTTGCACAGCCTCAGTCATTCCAGCCAAGGCGTTCCAAGTTCCATCGATTTTCTTGCATTGTAATATAGCGTCCTTCAGTCATTATCATAATTGTATTGTAACATCGTCCTTTGTATAAGGGGCCATCAGTTTGAGTTTTTGCAATGATATTGTAATCTGATACAAACATATCAGTCACTGCAGTTTGCATTTGGCATTTCAATTTAGTCTTCTTTTGGCATAGCATTCATTTCTATTGAGGACAACTAGCTGTAGTAGCTTCAGTCCAATTGTAATCAGTTTGGAGAATAGTACTTTTGCAATACATTGGAGATTGGGGGTTGCATATAAAGTGTTTGCTAAAATATCTATGGACTGTAACAGCTGGTTTGCATAAGTCTGTCATTACATTGGAAAGTTTATGTAGATATTGCAATTCCATTTCTATTTCAGTTATTTAGCATTGCATATTAGAAGCCTTTGATATCTTCATTATCATCATATGCATTGAAAAATACAAAAAGATTTCACAAACAGCAGTAAGGGAATTCACAAGCAAACTGTTTGACAAAATTCCAGTCATCAAAAATCAGACCTTTAAAGGCAAATTTGACAAGGCTTCTTACAGCAATTCAGCACTCAGTTACTATTTTTGGCAGCGCAGTATTGATAGAGGCTTCTCCAGCTTTCCTAGAGTCAGAAAAGGAAAGTTGATGACTTAAGTTATATTATTTCTAATATTGCTTTTTGGCCTCCTATGCCTAGGCTCTATGACTTAAGTTGTTTTTAAAAGTGGGCCTCATATTTGGATGTCCAAATTGGAAGATAATTGTTTTTTATAAAGTTTAAAATTGCTAAGTGAAGTTGAACGCCAAGGTTGAATGGTCAAAAGTTTTTTTAATGAATATTTTATTCTCCTCTTTTGGGCATCCCTTTTTGGAGGGAATGAAGAATTTGAATTCCTAGGTTTGAAGCCTATAAATACAACCCTCTCCCTCTCATTTGGTTATCCATTTTTCTATCATAACAAAGTGTTGCTGAATTGGTTTCAGACTCTTGCTTCGAGGTTGGTACACCTCCTAGTTCTTCTTCAGTTTCAAGTTTGCAAGATAACTCCTAGCTGAACAGTGACTGCTTCTTCATTCAGAGGTTATAGATTGAGCTTCATTGGTGATGGCTTCTTTTGTATTTTCAGTTTGGTGTGGCTTTGATGTTTTCTAGAAACATTTTTGGTGTGTTCATTTGTTGTTTGGAGTTTTTGGAGTGTTCTTTCAGTCCACTGCTGACCCACATTTATGCTCGTACCGTTCGGAAGAGTTGGAAGAATTTTGTGGGTATTGGTTCATTGTGTTCCTAGCATCTGGGCACCCCTTTGCCTAGAATCTCAAATTTTTAACCTGATTTTTGCTATTGGTCACCCTTCTCAAGGGGCCGTACTTCCTTGAGTTTGGTGCATTGGTTTGTGTGCCAGTCATTTGTAGACCATTTGGTGGCAGCTTGATATTGGATGTTGGATGACTAGCTCCTTGGCATTTTTTGCAACAAGTTTGAGGCGATTCAGAGCTGTGGTTGAGGAGATATGGGCATTTGAAGGTTGCTGGTTTGAGTTCGTGCACGTTGTACTTTCATATCATACTGTTGCTCCTTCATATCAGACCTGGTATTTTCAGTATTCTATCATATTATCATGTTGCCTTGTCATTGTAATGTCATAGAGATGGTTACTTAACACTTGGGCTTCATATTGTTTGATTCTCTCATGATATATTGAATCTAACGCCATATTGTAACACTGATTTAGTAGTACTAATCAACTTTCTTATTTCAGTATTTTGTATTACACTCCCGCTGGATAAGTGGTTGTGTTTTTGCTTTACTTTTTGTTGCCCGCTGAAAAGTGGAAGTGGTTGGCTATGCCACCAAGTTGTTTTCTTTACCTTACTTTTCTATAGCCCGCTGAAAAGTGGAAGTGGCTAGCTTTGCCACCAAGTATTTACATTTTCTCTATCGGATGGCTTGCTGCCAATAGCTCTTGTACTTCTAGCATTTTTCATATTGTTATCAGATCCCTTTATACTATATGCTCTCACCTTGCCCACTCCAGGAACTAGTTGATCAGAAAGTGAAGGGTTGCTTCCAATTTGCTTATCTTTCATTGGACTAACACTAACAGGTGAAGTTTATGTGAAAAAATTTGGGAAAAAAACTAAGGGGGATAATTCAGTCTTCGTCAGCAACAACCACACCCATCTCCTTCGTGCATCCAAGGGCATCCTCTCAACCTCCTTCCTCTCAATAATTACTTTTCTATAGTATAGTCCCCCATTTTGTTGTTTTGTCATCTGGAAGACGACCTCCTTTTTGGGGGGGGCTGATGTAATCGACCAAAAGGAATTGAAAATGCTTTAGTCAGCTTGATAGTAAATAAATGATTCTGTTTTGGTTTTACATGTTAAGTCCTCAACAGTTGTTATATTCGGTTGATAGTTACCGAGAGTTGGTATTCTTAACCAACATCAGCAAACTATTTTCATAGTCGGGGACCTTTGTGATGCTATTGATGCTCATAGTCGAGGACCTTTGTGATGCTATTGATGTTCATAGTCAGGGACCATTGTGATGCTTTTGATGTACTCATTGCAAATTTGTGAATGAATGAGAATCAAGTTTTATCCTTCATGAATTGTGCAAGTACTTTATATCATGTTTTGTGTTTTGTTACTTCCGTTTACTCTGTAACTTGTCAAATAGAATAAGAATTTGGAGGAGGAAAATTTCCTTGGAGTTGCAAGATAGTCATGCCTCAAGGAGGACAAAGTGATATGCGTTGGCAGAGGATGACATGCTAGGTACACGAAGGAGATTTGGTTGCAAAATAGGTAGAAAGATGAAGAAGAAGAATGTCTTATATTGAAGGCACAAAGGAGGAAGAAGATACTACTTATTTAGCTGCAAGTTTACTTGCAGATGCAGTCCATGAGCGCAGCAATGTCAATTTTGGCATGTGAGCAGGGGCTCAAAAATCATGTAACCATGGGAGTTTGATGCAGGGACATCTTGTGTGTAGTGTGAGAAGCATTATTTTCTAACTATGATTTTAAATTTTAAAAGCTTCTGCCAGATCAAAGAGCCATCCAGCCAACCACTGTCAACAATGAATTCTTGGCATGTGTAAAGGATCACATGAGATCCCAAAGAGATTTGGAGGGAGGTTGTACATTCAGCCATTAATTGCTAATCTTGGCATTCAAGACAAAAAGGCCATCAATTCTTGGCAAGGATGATAGATAAGAGGGAATTGGTGCTGAGTGAGCTGTTTGAGCCATTCTTTTTACCCACATTTATGATGCCTAAGAAAGATTTGCATGATACAAGGACGATTTAGAGTCTAATGGAGGGTGGAGCCAGCTTCAACTGCGGGTATTTGGGCATTAAACCAGTTTTGGGCAGGATTTTGAACCCATTTTTGGTGAAGTTTCTAGAAGAGTGTGGCATGAGAATAGAAAGGGGCTATGAGCAGGGACAAAAGAAGAGGAAGAATAGAGAGAGGTGCTATGCATAAGAGAAGAAAAAAAAGACCAACAGGCCATGGAATAAGAGGGGACTATGGAAGAAAGCCACAACCCATAGCATGTGGAGTTTTGGGGAACCAAGGTGGTACAAGGTAGAGAGAGAGAGAAAGAGAGAGAGAGAGGGCCGCATATAGAAGAAAACAAATTTCAGAGGTGTGTGGGAGAAGAAGAGTGAACAAGTGTGGAGTGAGAAGAGATAGAGGGCAGGAAAACCACCCACCATTCCTGAAATAAGGGAAATTTGTCATGGTGGAATATGACAAGGACCAAGAGTTCCTTCATTGGAGTTCATGCAGGTGAATAGCCATTAGGAGGGTGGTCACCCAATAGATGATGTTACAAGGCTGTCACGAAGGTTGGAGTTTCTCAAAGACTGCATGAATTTAGCAGTGGTCTCAGCTAAGCAAGTCAAGGAGAACTAGCACCTGGAATAGGGGAAGTGTAAACCCCTATGTTTTGTGATTGACCAAAGAACTGTAAATGAAACTAGAATCTTTATTTTAAGTTTAAAGAAAGAAGAGAAATTTACATTATTGCCCTCTAAATTTTTGTGTGGAGTGCCTCTCTCTGTAAGTGTGTGATTTTGGTTCATCACCCTAGTTAATGCTTGTTTACTTGTGGGTGATTCTTTGTGTTCAGGTGTAGGAATGCGTATATGTATGTATGCATGCATGTATTTGTTAAATGCATAAATAAGACTGAGCATGCAGCCTATTTGTGTCATTATTGGATGTATAAATAATGTGTAGAGCTGGATGACTTTCTGAGACATTTTTGTTAAATCTGCCATTTGTCATCGGTGTAAAAGAGAACATCAGAGTGTAAAGTGATTTTTATCTCTTCTTTTGGGATTCTCAATGGATAAAGCTTGTCTTGTAAACAAGAATCCAATCACAGTATTTGAGAATCCCAGTTCATGCATGGTAGAAACACTTTGTTGAAAGCTAGAAGGCAGACCAAATCAAAAATAAAACTCCAACTCAATCAAAGAGAATTTTGACAAAGAAAAAAAAAAACTAGTTTACTCAGTAGTTGTGTCTTTATTTTTTTAAATCAAAGAACAGCAAATGTATTTCAATATTTTATTGATCACCCAGAACCAAAAGGATGATGCAACCATTAGCAATTAAGTTGTAAAAAGATTTTTATTAATAGATTTTGTTCTCTTATACCTTAGACATACTTGTTAACTCTGGTCTTAGCAACTAGCCCAGAAAATGATCTGATCTTTTGGCAGGATCCAAGGCACTGCAATGGTATACTGTGTTTTCTTTGCATTGACCAAGAATTTTTCCATTTCACAGGAAATTTTGCTTCAAAGTGTTATATAGAACAACCCTGTAATCCCTTGTGCTATATTACTTATTTTGGGGAGTGAAGTTTCAAGGGAGAAAAACATGTTGAGATGGTAGATGAGAAAAATTTAGGGAATGAAACTAAGAAGAGAATAAAATAATAAGGTGAAAAACTTAAGATACAAAAGTAAGGAGATAATAAAACCAGAATGTGTATGCGAGTGTAACTGTATGAAGACCTCTGCAAAGACAATTGTGTATTAAAAAATTTCAAACGCTGGGAATCAACATAAAAGAAAGAAGATTATAATGACAAAGCAGAATAAATTAGGAAGGGGTAAGAGGCTACAAACAGAGCAAAGCAAACACTCATAGTATTCATTCCTTCCATGGGAATGATTAATTGATTTTAGTTTTATCTTCCATGTTTGATTTGATTTTTTTTCAAAATGAATTGTGGCAATTCATCTCTGAAATCAAGCTCCAGCATTCTTTTCTATTGATATGTTTATTGTCAAAATCAGAGTACATACTCAAATGGGGGTGGAACCTATGACCATCCCCTATCATATTTATCATTAAGGTCACCTGAGCTTGGTCTCTATATTTGACTGTATAGCTTTCAATGGGTTTCCCAAT